>CAUYLG010057009.1:0-60449 GCA_963573385.1 Cacajao melanocephalus | reverse complement strand
CGAGTAGCTGGAACCACAGGCATGTGCCACCATGTCTAGTGGGTTTTTTTTTTCTTTTTTCTTTTCTTTTTCTTTCTTTCTTTTTTTTTTTTTTTTTTTTTTTTTAGAGCTAGGATCTCTCTATGTTCCCCAGGTTTCTATTTTTTCCATTGGTTTGAATGTCTGTTTTTATGTTGGCTCCATGTTGTTTTGATTACTATAATATAGCCTTGCAATAGATTTTGAGATCAAAGAGTATGATGTCTCCAGCATTGTTCTTTGTGCTTAAAATTGCTTTCACTATTTGGGGTATTTTGTGGTTCCATATGAATTTTAGGATTTTTTTCTACTTCTGTAAAATATTTCATTGGAATTATGATAGTGATTGTATTTAATCTGTAAATTGCTTTGAATAGTATGAAAGTTTTAACAGTATCAATTTATAAACATGGCATATTGTTCCATTTATTTGCATGTTTCATAATTTCTTTCATCAATATTTTATAGTTCTCACTGCACAGATCTTTCACCTCCTTGGTTAAATTTATTCTTTCTTTATTTTGATGATATTGTAAATGATAGTTTTCTTGATTTTTTTTTTCAGATAGTTCATTGTTATGTTCCCTATTATCCTGAAGCTGCTGGGTTGATAAAAGGGTGGAATGACCTTTTGAAGCCACAATTACAATGCCAACTAGGTGACAGTACTTTGCAGGACTGGGGCAAAGCTCTCCTGAAGGCTGTGTATGCTCTGAGTCAGCATTCAAAATATGATACTGTTTCTCCCATAGCCAGGATTCATGGGTCCAGGAATCAAGGAGTGGAAGTGGAAATGGCACCACTCACCATTACCCCTAGTGACCCACTAGCAAAATTTTTGTTTCCTGTTCTTACATTTCATTCTGCTGGCTTAGAGGTCTTAGTTCCAGAGGGAGGAACACTGCCACTAGGAGACATGATTCCCTTAAACTGGAAGTAAAGACTGTGCCCTGGCCACCTTGTGCTGCTCCTACCTTTGAGTCAGCAGGAGTTACAGTGTTGGCTGGGTTGATTGACACAGACTATCAAGAGGAAATCAGTCTACTACCCCATAATGGAGGTAAGAAAGAGTATGCATGGAATACATAAGATCCCTTATGGTGTCTCTTAGTATTACCATGCCTTGTGATTAAGGTCAATGGGAAACTACAACAGCCCAATCCAGGCAGGACTACAAATGTACCAGACCCTTCAGTAATGAAGGTTTGGGTCACTCCACCAGATAAAAAAACACAACCTGGTGAGGTAATTGCTGAATGCAAAGGGAATATAGAATAAGTAGTAGAAGGAAGTAGTCATCAATACCAGCTACGACCATGTGACCAGTTGCAGAAATGCAGACTGTAATTGCCATGAATATTTCCTTCTTATTTCGTTAATAACATGTTTGTGCATGCATACACTTGAACTAAGAAAATAGCTTCATTTTATTTCCTTTTTATCATGTGACATAAGATTTATTGACTTCATATCAGCATTTAAGTGTTGTTAACTTTCTGTAATAGCATTGGGGTTGGGGATTAATGCATTTCTGGTTGTACAAAGGATAGTTGTTTTAAGTTAGGCATCATTATGACCTTATTGCCTTCATTTTAAGATTATATATGATTTCAGGAGATGTGTATGGGTTCAAGTTGATAAGGGGTGAACTTGTGATGGTTAATATTGAGTGTTAACTTGACTGGATTAAAAATGCAAAGTGTTATTGCTGGGTGTGTCTGTGAGGGTGTTGCCAAAGGAGATTAACCTTTGAGTCAGTGGACTGGGAAAGGCAGACTCCCCCTTAATCTGTATGGTCTCCACACAGTCTGATCAGCTGCCAGCACAGCCAGAATAAAATCAGGCAGAAAAACGTAAAAAGACTAGACTGGCTTAGTCTCCCAGCCTACATCTTTCTTTCATGCTGGATGCTTCCTGCCCTCAAACACTGGACACCAAACTCTTCAGCTTTGGGACTTGTACTGGCCTCCTTGCTCTTCAGCTTGCAGATGGCCTGATGTGGGACCTCACCTTGTGATCGTGTGAGTCAATATATTCCCCTTTTTTTATACATCTGTCCTGTTAGTCCTGTCCATGTAGAGAACCCTAATACAGTTAGTGTATACAAACACTGTTTTTTATCTTCATTTTTCATCCTACAACTTTACTAACTTTGTTAGTTCTAACAGTGTTTTAATGGCATCTTTAGGGTTTTCTATGTATGAGATCGCCTTATATTCAAACAGAGACAACTGTACTTATTTCTTTCCAATTTTTATGCCTTTTATTTCTTTTGCTTGCCTAAATCCTCTGGCTAGGACTTCCAATACTGTATTCAACAGAAATGGCAAGAATGGCTATCCTTGTCTTCTTCCTGATTTTAGAGGGAAAGCTTTCAAATTTTCATCGAGTATGATGTTATCTGTGGGGTGGCCATCCGTGGCCTTTGTTGTGTTCAGGAACATTTTTTTTCCTACACCTAATGTGTTGAAAGTTTTGGTCATAAAATAATGTTGAATTTTGTCAAACTCTTTTTCTGCGTCTATTCATATAGCCATATGATTTTTATTCATTCTGTTAGTGTGATATATAATTACTAATTTGTATATGTTCAATAATCCTTGCATCTTAGGGATAAATCTCACTTGATAACAGGAAATGATCCCTTTAATGTGTTATAGAATTCTCTTTGCTAGTATGTTGTGATGGATTTTTAAAATTTATGTTCATCAGGGATATTGGTCTGGTATTTTCATTTCTTGTAATGTCTTTGTCTAGCTTTGATACTAAGATATTGCTTGCCTTACACATTGAAATAAAGAGCACCCCCTCTTCTACTTTTTAAGAGTTTGAGAAGTATTAGTGTGAATTCTTCCTTAATTGTTTGGTAGAATCCAATAATAAAGCCTTCAAGTCCTAGGCTTTTTGCTGTTATTAATTATTGGTCTTTTCAGTTATTCTTTTTCTTTATGATTCAGTCTTGGTAGGGTGTATGTTTCAAGAAATTTAACCATTTATTCTGGGTTACTTAATTTGTTGGCATATAACTGTTCATAGCACTCATATATAATTCTTTGTATTTCTGTTATATCAGCGATAATGACTCCTTTTTCATTTATAATTTATTTGATTCTTTTTTTCTTATTTTCCTTGTCTAGCTAATTTTTTTCAGTTTTGTTTATTTTTAAAAACAAAATCTTAGCTTTATTAATCTTTTCTATTGTATTTCTCATCAATTTTATTTATTGCTTATCTTTTATTTATTTCTTATCCTTATTATTCCCTTTGCTGACTTTGTGCTTAATTTGTTCTCTTTCTACTTTCTTAAGGTGTAAAATTAGTTTTTTTTTTTTTAGATTTTTCTTCTTTTTAATTTAATTTTATTTTATTGCATTTTAGGTTTTGGAGTACATGTGAAGAACATGCAAGACTGTTGCATAGGTACACACATGGCAGTGTGATTTGCTGCCTTCCTCCCCATCACCTATATCTGGCATTTCTCTCCATGCTAGATTTTTCTTCTTTCTTCATTTAAGCATCTATCATTATTAATGTTGCTCTTATAATTGCTTTAACTGCATTCTAAATGTTTTAGTATCCTGCATTTCAATCATTTATCTCAAGATGTTTTTTTATTTCTTTTTTTCTTTCTTCCTTGATCTATTGGTTGTTTAAGGAGTGTGTTGCTTAATTTTCACATATTGTGAAATTTTAAAATTTTCTTACAGTTACTGATTTTAGCTTAATGCCATTGCTGTTGGAAAATATACTTGATAATATTTCAATCTTCTTAAATTTGTTAAGGCTTGTTTTGGGACCTAATATATAATCTGTCCTGGAGAATGTTATGGGTGTGTTTGAGAAGAATCTGCATTCTGTTGCTGATTCATGAAATGTTCTGTATATCTCTGTTAGTTCTGCTGGACATTTTCTTAGTCCAGCTAAAGACAAGGTCCTTGTCCCATGGCCACAGAAGTTTAGGCTCACAGACAATTTGAAGGGTGAGTGAAGCAGGGTTTTATTGGGTGAAAGGAACAAAATGGGGATCAGGGACTCTCTGCAAGGCCAGAGTTCCACTGGTGTGCTTCCAGCCTCACAGTTTGAATCAGAGGTTACACACAGGAAGAGGTGAGGCCAGGCTCCTCCCTGTTGCAAATGGCATGAACCTCTGTGGCTCCACCCCAGTGGACATTCCCAGTATGCAGGCTGGTTGGAGTCTTGCCAGGGACTCACTCCCACCTGGCTATCTCATCCCCCACTTCTAAATAAGTACATCTAACTGCCATCAATAAAAATAGGGGTGAAGACTAATCTTAACTGCTTCCTGCTGACCGAGGGCACTGTTTTGGGGAAATGGCAGTTAGATCGCCCTCACAGGTCTAACTAAGGGTTCCCAGCAGAAGGGACTGTCCTCCTAGGCTCAGGTTGCATGACCAGTTGATGTTTGATGGCCTGAAAGCAGGAACAGATGAACTAGGTTATTAGAAAACATGTATCAAAACAAAACGGGGAGGGGCGAGGACAACGCAAAAGTTATGAGGTCTTTCACCAGTTTGCACAGGGAGAGGGAGGCCAAAAGCCTGACAGGTATAATAACTTTACCGTTTTGCTGGCATGTCAGGCTTCTGGATTCCCTGCCCCTGAGACCAGTCCTAAGCCAAGCAGTTTAAGGTTTGGGAAATTAACTCTTTCCAGTTTGGAAGATGCATCTGAGGGGTGTGTCCTGAGGACGGGGACACAATTACCTATTAGTGAAGAGAGAACAGATGAGGAGAAAAGAAAAGACGTTTTTTCAAAGGAGTCTCAGGAGTTCAGGATGCATTCGAAAGGGGTACAGACTGAAGATGAATGACCATCCATGTAGAAAGAGAGGAGAGGGCATCCCCGGTTTCCTTCTCTTCTTAGCAAATACCCAGAGTATGTGAGAGAGAGAGAGAGAGGGAAGAGTGTCATTTTTCCCTCTTCACTCCTTGCATCCCTGAGTCCCATTGACCTTGGCAGGTGCTGCCAGGGGTACCAAAGCATCTTGCACCAATTAAGCACAGGGTCCTAAGGAGTGTGAATTATCTATTCTTACCCATGTACACCCTATCTCCCCAGTTGATAGTAGCCTTGAATTCCTTTGACGTCCTTTATGCCATGGATGCAAAGGTGGCCTTGATCCATGAAACAAGAAGCTTGGGCCTGGCTTAATTGGCAGGAATCAGCCACAATCACCTGTGCTTTGCCTTTTAATTTCCATTATCATCTGCGTCTGGATCCCTCAGATCCAGTTTTCTTTTCTAGGGCTCCTGAAGCTTGGAGTTTGGGACAAAAATGTGTCTTAAGAGGAAATTGCATAGATTCCTTATCATAAGCCAAATGCTAAGGTTAAACTCTGGAACTGAGTCTCCTCTAACAAGGGAGAGAAAATAACATCTTGTGACACACCTAGATAACTAGTAGATATAGTTATGCTTGGTGGGATTTGGGTACACGGTGCTTGGCTTTGGTTTGCTCCTTTGGTCTTACTTTCCTACAGAGAAACCTCTGAGTGTTTGGCTTGCTATTTATTCCCATCACCTGACAGGATTTGCAGGATAATTGCCAAGAACTAGAATATTGTTTTAGATATTTACATTACCATCCATTTTGTTCTTTCTGTGCTGCAGCTGGAGATTTCTGGTTGGGTCACAGGAACAAGCAGGGTTATTCTACAATGTAGGCAAAAACTTAAAAACAATTAGTAAGTTTAGAATTTAATGACAAATATATGATAAGGTTCGATGCGTGATTTCTTTCTTGCCAGTCCTCTTTTTTGTTAAATAAAAAATCATTATAGGACTAAGTTGTTTGCAAAATAGACTTGAGCTTCATACTTGGTCTGATTATTAGCATAAAGTATAGCAAGAATAATTATTTCTACATAAGACTTTTGGATTGGCTTTGATGAAACTCTGTCCCTCAAGGAATATCAGAGAAGACCTTTTAAAGCCTAGCCCAGCCATGGATTTGTATTCTCAATACTTGTGAGTTGGGGGATCCTCTCCTCCTAAGGTCCCAAGATAAACTTGGAGCCCTTGGACCTGTTAGAAAGTGATATTCTTTACTGACCACAGGTCAGGAACCCTTTACAGGGACTGTGTAGGCAAGGGTATGAGGCCAGTTTTCCCGCTGGCTTTTACTGGCTCTGCAAGTTGTGACTGACTCCTTAAAGGAAAGCATACTCTTCCAGTCAAAGCCTTGGCAATATAACCACTTTCTCTAATTGTGTCTTGTGTGAAATGAAAAATGGATTCTTACTGCATTGATGCAAACAACTATATTGCTGTATGTTAAGAATACTCACAGATAGTTTCCAAATTATAGAGGAACCACACAGAGAGAAACAAATGTGCTCCAAATTTTGTTCATAGGAGTATACCTTAATCAATTATTAAAGACTGTAAATCACTCACAATAAGTTTCCTTGACTCTGAGAAACAAAACAAGGATCAGCAATATTCCAAGTAAAGGTCAAAATGATTGCTTCAGCTTTCTGAGTGGAATCCATTTAGTTAACTTTGTTTTGCTTGATGTTTGTGAACATTTTAACTCTTCATGAATCCTGTACATTTTCCTTTATTCCAAGGTTACAGTCTCTAAAATTATCAGAAGTCCATATTGCAGAGTACCTGTTACAGTTCTGTAGCTTAATAAACCATCTTTTGAAAGAGATTAAAACAAAACAGTTATCTGTGAATAGCAAAATGTCTAGGGTCATTACAGTTAGAAACGCAATTGACAAAGAAGTTTATCTTCATGGCTTACAATAATTTAACATAACTTTAATAATGATTGAGAGCATATACTTAGACATTAGAATTTTAGGAATATCATACAATTTTGGAACATATATTAGGATACTTTACAAAAATATACCCTAAATATGATTGAACTTTATTTTGGCAATCCTATGTACCTACTAAGCATGACAAATAATCCTGTTTACCTCTTTTCTCGATGTTTTAGGAGCCCTCTGAAACATCCAAAAAGTCAGGTGTCAGAAAAGACAACTTTGAAACTAAAGTTTGATTTTTGAAGGCTGTTAAATGTTCAAGGTTTAAAATACTTGTTGTTATGAAATAGAATTTCAGATTACCAAAAGTTATTTATTTTGCCAAAATAACCCAGAATTTTTTAAAAAACAAATATATACGTATATATTATAACAATTTACAAGGCATGGAAAAAAAAAACTTACCAAACAAATGGAAAGCAAAAAAAAGCAGGGGTTGCAATCCTAATCTCTGGCTAAACAGACTTGAAACCAACAAAGATAAAAAAAGGACAAAGGGCATTACATAATGGTATAGGGGATCAATTCAACAAGAAGAGCTAACTATCCTAAATATATGTGTACCCAATACAGGAACACCTGGATTATTAGAGACATACAAAGACACTTAGACTCCCACAAAAATAATAGCGGGAGACCTTAGCATCCTACTGTCAATATTAGATCAATGAGACAAAAAATTAACAAAGATATTCAGGACTTGAACTCAGCTCTGGATTAAGTGAACCTAATAGACATCTAACAAAATGTCCACACCAAATTAACAGAATATACATTCTTCTCAGCACCACGTGGTACATAGTCTAAAATCGACTATATAATTTGAAGTAAAACATTCCACAGCAAATGCAAAGAACTGAAATCATAACAAACAGTCTCTCAGACAACAGTGCAATCAAATTATAACTTGAGATTGAGAAACTCACTCAAAACCACATAATTTCATTGAAATTGAACAACCTGCTTCTGAATGACTCCTGGGTAAATAATAAAATTAAGGCAGAAATCAAGAACTTTTCTTAAAGCAGTGAAAACAAAGAGATAATGTACTAGAATCTCTGGGACACAGCTCAAGTAAGGTTAAGAGGGAAATTTATAGCACTAAATGCTCACATCAGAAAGCTAAAAAGATCTCAAATTTGCCCCCTAACATCACAATTAAAAAGGCAAATTCAAAAACTAGCAGAAGACAAGAACTAACTAAGATCAGAGCAGAACTGAAGGAGATAGAGATGCAAAAAATCCTTCAAAAAATTAATGAATCCAAGAGCTGTTTCTTTTTATTTTTTGGAAAAATTAACAAAAATAGATTGATTGCTAGCTAGACTAATAAAGAATAAAAGAGAGAAGAATCAAATAGACACAATAAAAATTATAAAGGGGATATCACCACTGACCCCACAGAAATACAAACTACCATCAGAGAAATACTATAAATACCACTACACAAACTAGAAAATCTAGAAGAAATGGATGAATTTTTGGACACATACATCCTCCTAAGACTAAACCAGGAAAAAGTCAAATCCCTGAATAGACCAATATTAAGTTCTGAAACTGAGACAGTCATTAATAGTCTAGCAACCAAAAAAAGCCCAGGACCAGATGGATTCACAGCCAGATTCTATCAGACATACAAAGAGGAGCTGGTACCACTTTTTCTGAAACTATTCCAAATAATCCCTAAGGAGGGACTCCTTCCTCACTCATTTCATGAGGCCGGCATCATCCTTGATACCAAAACCTGGCAGAGACACAACAATAACAACAACAACAAAAAACCTTCAGGCCAATATTCCTGATGAACATCGATGTGAAAATCCTGAATAAAATACTGGCAAACCGAAACCAGCAGCACATCAAAAAGTTTACCCACCACAATAAAGTTGGCTTCATCCCTGGAATGCAATACTACTCAGCATATACAAATCAATAAATATAATCTATCACATAAACAGAACCAATGGCAAAAACAGGTGATTATCTCAATAGATGCAGAAAGTACCTTCAATAAAATTCGACAGGCCTTTTAGCCCTTTACAAATTTTGGAACCAGTTGCATAAGAATAAGAGGTTCTTCCCCAGGCATTTTTAAACTTATTTTTTCTCTTCTCCATTTTGTCAGCAGTTAACTTTTAAAGTATTTTTTTTCCTTTTAGAAGATGTCTTACTAGGTGTCCCTTCCACCTCTGCAAAAGGGCTAAATTTGTTTTAGCCCTTTATAAATTTTGACAAAGAGCAGAATAGCACCTTAAGGAAACCTTCTAGTGTTTTTATTTCAATGTTCAATTTACAGAAAAATCATATAATACCTTCTTGGAATTTATTCAATATGTTCACCTAGAGAACCTCTCCTGCAAGATTAATTTCCACAATTCTTTAACCACTTGTTTGAACCTTCAGCTTTTTCTTATCTAATATAAAACAGTCCTTTAACCATAGGCAAAAATTTACAATTCCATGTTTTGTTAATAACCTTTTACAAAAACAAAACACACACATTTTACTGTTCTTACACACCTTGCATGTAAATCCTATATTTAGTAGTATCAGTTACACGTTGTAATGGTAACTCCTAGGAATTTTTAACTTTAATGTAAAACCTGGTCAGTTGTTTTAATTGTGTGCAAAGTGCAGCCAAGGTTTGACTTCAGCATAATTAATGGTTATATAATAAATGGTGTGGTTAGTTCCATATATCCTCAGGACCTACCCATTGTGAAGTAAGCAAGACAGTTCTCAAAACCCAAAAAGCAATTTGTAACTTCACAACATTTAGCAAACCTTGCATCTAACCTGCATAAGTTAGTTCACATATTTACATTTTAATGACACCTGTATTTTACCAATAATCTTTTAAGAGTGATTTTATTCATTAAAGATTAAAATCACATGAACTGAAAGGTACCACATCCTTTATTTTCCCTTTAAAATATATTTGATCCAAGTGCATGTCTTTCTTTAGGCCAAATTAATTAGATCTCTTTACAGCCATCACACACACACACACACACACACACACACACACACACACACCCCTACCCCTACCCCTACCCCTACCCAGACAGGATAAAACCCACTGCAAATGGCATAAACCTCTGTGGCTCCGGGTGGGGTTTTTAAAGAGACAGGGCTAAGAAAACATGCAGATATCAAACCAGAAAGGAACTTATTCCTTAAAGCAGGAGTGCTAAACACAGCCTGCCTCCAGAGTTACAAGCCATGCCCCCAGAATGCAAAACAAGATGAAGACTTTATTTCACAACTAAAATTTTGCAGAGTATACAAACAGTGATAATTGGATGGGGTGATACCTAGTAACACGTCTTCTAAAAGGAAAAAAACTTTAAAGGTTAACTGCTGACGAAATGGAGAAGGGGAAAAATAAGTTTAAAAATGCCTAGGGAAGAATTTCTTACTCTTATGCAACTGGTTCCTCCACCAGGGAGAAAAGTTTAATTACTGTCCAATGGAGCTTAATTCCTTGGACAGGGAAGGGGAAGGCTGCCGCAGCACGTGGCTGGAAACCAGCCAGCTGGCTGCGTGGGATCCTTGGGCCATGTGTCCCAGACCCAGCAGGGAGGGGAGGGTGGCAGGGAGCTGCTGTTCACTGGTCCATCCCAAAAAAGGAAGAAGAAAGCCATGAAAAGGCCCCTGACCCTCAGGAGCAATAGCGGGGAGGGGCACTTCCCTTACCCTCAGAAGCCCGAGGATGAATAGGCTCTGAGGGAAAGGAAAAAAGATTTCTTGGTTCGCATCTCATTCACTGCTTCTCAAGCCCCACATTGGGTGCCAAAATTGTTGCAGGACTTATCCTTAGTTCAGGTAAAGATGGGGTTTTTGTCCCATGGCCATGAAAGTTTAGACTCACAGATGGTTTGGAGGGTGAGTAAAGAAGGGTTTTATTGGGTGAAAAGGAAATAAAAAGGGGAACAGGGACTCTCTGCAAGGCCAGAGTTCCTTTGATGTGCTTCCCACCTCGCAGTTTCAATCTCAGGTTTCACACAGGAAAAGCGGAGGCCAGGCTCCTCCCTGCTGCAAATGGCATCAGCTTCTGTGGCTCCACCCCAGTGCACATTCCCGGTTCATGGGCTGGTCGGAGTTATGCCTGGGACCCCCTCCTACCTGACTGTTGCATTAGGTCTATATGGTCTATAGTGTTATTCAAGTCCACTGTTTTCCATTTTTGTATTGATTTTCTGTCTGCGTGATCTATCCATTGTTGAAAGTGGGGTATTGACATCTCCTATTATTATTGTATTGCTGTCTATTTCTAAGGAGGTGTTGTGAACCATGCTTAGCATATCTTGTGGCTGATGGGAGTCAAACACTGCATATTAAGAAGTATTAAAGATACATTTTTAGCTCATAATTGATTTTTCACATGCATGTAAACATATTCCTCTTGTCACAGCACATTTACCTTTAGTAAGCCTAGCAGTGGAAAAGAGATAACACTTGTTTATTCAGTAGGCTGATGTTGTTTCATAGATATTAACTTCTCCATAAGTCTTACAACTGTTTAGACTTATGACTTGTTGCATTACCCTCCCCCAGCCCCATATGCAGTTCTTGCAATAACTAGAATATGATAGGTTTGGAATATATTGTTCCCTTTGTAAGGCCATAATAGGCACTTTAATCAAGGCAGTCTTCTCCACTTAGGTTATTTCAATATCTTGCTTAACTGCTTTTTAGGCAGCTACAGAAATCACAGTTGACACCACGTTGAAGGCCATGTATCCTTTACAGACCTGGAAATCTTTAAGGTCACATTCAGCTATTATGCCTCAAACTCAGCACAAAATGTCAACCTCATCTTCTCAACTGTTACTGCTATGATTTTGTTCTGTTTTATTCCGAATCACTTAAATAAATAAGCAAGCAACACAATTGTTTCAATTCTTCAGTACTTATAGAAAAGAAGAGAAAAAAAGAAAACCACTGAAAGTATTAATTTTCCCAGTGAAATATATAGAACACTTCATATGGTACAGAAGCCTGATCATCATTAACAGTTAGAGAAAAGAAAATAAGACTCCTTTTTCTATCTGTTATCCCTAGTCTATCAAAAAGAATAGGGTATGCGTGCATTTTACTCATGTTGGTAGAATTCCTAACCTGAGTAATCACAGAAGGCAAGATGCCAAGGACTTACTGAATGCTTAGAGCAAAAATTTTCAGGAATGCCCTGTGCATAGGTGATTATAAATTGCCTATGGAGTTTAAGAGGTTTTTATTTCGTGATCTAAACAACCGGACGTTGGGATTAGCAATTGCTGTCTGTTCATATCAATAACTGGCATTGATTCCTCTAATCATATAAGGACATATTAACATATTGTGCATTGCAAGATGGTGCCTCCAATAAAAAAATGACAAAAGGTTTCTAAACTCAGCATCTGTCATCCAGAATGCATATCCAATTTATTTATGAAATATCTTTATTCCAAGGAGATTTTATGTATTTTTCATTTGAGAAACAGCTAAATTATAAAAGAACAAAACATACTTACTTTATAAATATCCCAAGAAAATTTTGATAATAATCATTCTTTGGCCATTATATAGCATTTTTTGACTATATGTATACATAGCAATTGAAAAATGTTTTAGAAGCAGATTAAAAATTACAGACAATGTTTAGCTTAAATAGTCCAGTTATTCAGGATTCTTATCCACTATCCTCTCTCTGAGAGTTTCCTATTGTTTCAACACTCACTGTTACATCTTGACATTTCCTAACATCATTGTAAGTGCTATCAATACACATTTTAGCAAAACAGTAGTACTACTTGACATGATAGAATAAACTAGCTGGAATTTGACAGATATATTTGGTTAATATATTTACAAAGTGCTTTACAAAATGTTTTCCATGGAACATTATCCCTGAAAATGTCTCTTCATTCATTTTACAAACATTTAAAATGCCTAATAAGTCCAAAGCAATCCATCGGATATCGGGATGTAGCAATGAATGACAAACACAATATTTGCTCTTACAAAAGTTTCAAGGTCACCGGGGGAACAGATAATTAATACTATAGAGCTATTTCATAGATACAGAGTTCATCTTGGCATATTGAAGCCTCTCAGAAGTCCCACAATAAGAAATATGATAACGACAACGATGACAGAACCTATGGTTTAACTGAGTGTTTCTCAAATCAACTTGATCACGTAATTCTGGTAATTAATGAAACAAGTGTTCTGAAGAACTGACACTGGGGCAACTACATGCAAAAAGAAAAAAAATTAGGTAGGTGAAAGAACCAAGAAAAATTCCTGTTTACATATAATGATTTTGAGGCACTGAATCATGGACAGTTGAATAACATTCAATCTACTTCTAGTACTGATTATACTGTATTCTTAGACTATCATAATCAGAGACTCTAAATTCTATAAGGATAAGAAAATGTGAAATTATGGATGATAAGAGTTTATTCCATGCATGCACGTGCGTGAGCTAGAAGAAGAGGCTACTATTAGCTATCAGCCTTGCACTCCAGGAGTCCTTAAGGCCTGACCATGTCATGTGTCAATAGAAATTGTGTGTAAAGGTCTTTAGCTGTACTGTCCTTGCTGTAGGGCTTGATAGATTTCCCCTAGGCTCCCCACTCAACTAGTGATCAAACACTTGCTTGGTGTCCTTTTTCATCAGTGGTTAACTATATTTTTAACCCCCAACTGTAAATAGGCAAAGGTTAGTGAGGGATATTTATGTGACCCACAAATGTCCTGCTGCCCTGGCTAGAAATAAATCTTATATAAGCTGAATGTCCTCAGGCCTCATGAGCATAAGGGTGAAAATGAAATCACACTGACATTTATGCTCAAATTAGACTGACTCACTGCTTTCACTTGGCTTTGTGGTCCATCCCATAAAGGATTTCTTGAGGTTTCTGGAATAGGAGTGGGGTTTAATTTTGCTTGCACATCAGTCAGGGTCAATGTTTACTCCAAACTGCTGATATTCCTAAACAAACTGGCTCATGCTGCTACTTCAGCGTACCCGTGTCTCACTGCTGTCTGCAACCACTGCTGTCTCTTTCTCAAAACAAACTGAACCTCCTTCAGTTCCAAAAATGTGCTCTGCTTCTCTCAACTTTGCGTCCTGTTAACTTGCTATTTCTTCAATCTGAAATATATATTTTCAAGTCTCATGTTAATTAAAACTTATTCCAGGAAGCATTCCTTGACCATAAATGAGAGTTAAGAGTCCCTCTTAGGTGTTCATTTAGCACACACTGTATTTATTTATACTGTAGCATTTATGAAACTATGTTTTAATAGTCTATTAGGAGAGAAAGCAAATGTGAGAAAGCAAGATGTGTACAAAGAGACAGTATATCTTTTTTTACCAGCATGCTTTGAGCACTTGACATATGGCTTGGTATACAGGATACAGGAGGGTTTGCAACTATTCCTGTACCATTCAACAGATATTATAGTTAAAAATAGGCTGTAGGTGAGCCAACACTGATTATCAGTTTTCAAACTAAACTTATATATCCTATCACTCTTTTCTCACTTTTCATATTTAAAACATCAGTGCAAAAGCTATCCTAGGCCCTTTATTGATGGAGAATTATCTTTAACTTATTTTATTCCTTCAGGCACTTAGAACCCTCATTATAAGTTTGACTGGCTGAAGTACTCAACAGTTTTACCAGGACATCCTAGAAATCACTGGATTTTTCTTCTCTATCAAAGTTTCACTATCCTTGGTCTTTTTTCTTTGGAGTTCCACTCCTTGCTAAGTTATGTGGAGTCAATCAATGTCCTTATAAGTGTGCATTTTAATTAAGTTGTGGAAGGAGGAAATTTTCAGTATTTATGATTAAAAAGAACACATGTCCAGACCTTTTTTTGAACAGTGGATGCTAAGAAGTAAGAAGACTAGGGTCATACTCTGTAATAGGTCTTGCAGTGGTCAACATAGCACACTACATGGGTAGCTGGCTACACCGCTATAACATCAAAAACCTCTAATTCTGATCCTGAAAAAAATAATACCCATAGCCTAAGGCATATGGGTAGGACAAATGCATTCCTCCAGAAAACAAGTTCCATTATATGGCCAGATTTCGTTCACAGTTTTTATTTTGAAGACCACTTGCGATATGATTTGGCTGAGTTTCCACTCAAATCTCACTTAAATTGTAGCTTCCATAATTCCCATGTGTTGTGGGAGGGACTTGGTGGCAGGTAATTGAATCATGTGGGCAGTTTTTTACCTATGCTGTTCTTGTGGTAGTGAATAAGTCTCATGAGATCCGATGGTTTTATAAGGGGTTTCGCCTTTCATTTGGCTCTCATTGCCTCTTGTCTGCCACCATGTAAGAGTCGCCTTTCACCTTCCACCATGATTGTGAGGCCTTCCCAGCTATGTGGAACCATGAGTTCATTAAACCTTTTTTTCTTTTTTACAGATTGCCCAGTCTTGGGTATGTCTTTATTAGCAATGTGAGAACCAACTAATACAGTAAATTGGTACCAGTAGAGTTGGGTGCTTCTGTAAAGACACCTGAAACTGTGAAAGTGACTTTGGAACTGGGTAAAAGGCTGAGATTGGAACAGTTTGGAGGGCTAAGAACACAGGAAGATGTGGGAAAGTTTGAAACTTTCTAGCAACTTGGAGGGCTCAGAAGATACGCAGGTGTGGGAAAATTTGGAACTTCCTAGAGACTTGCTGAATAGCTTTGACCAAAATGCTAATTCTGAGATGGACAATAAAATCCAGGTTGAGGTGCTCTCAGACAGAGGTGAAGAACTTGTTGGGAACTGGAGTAAAGGTCACTCTTGCTATGCGAAGAGATTGGCAGCATTTTGCCCCGCTCTAGATATCTGTGAAACTTTGAAGTTGAGAGAGATGATTTGAGGTATCTGGTGGAAAAAAAAAATTCTAAGCAGCAGGGCATTCAAGAGATGACAGAGCACAAAAGTTTAAAAAATTCACAGCTTGATGCTGCAGTAAAAAAGAAAAACCAATTTTTCTGGGAGGAAATTCAAGCCAGCTGCAGAAATTTACATAAGTTACGAGGAACCAAATGCTAATCACTAAGACAATTGGAAAAATGTCCTCCAGAGCATGTCAGAGGCCTTCATGGCAGCCCTTTCCATCACAGGCTTGGAGGCCTAGGAGGAAAAAGTGATTTCGTGGGACAGGACCAGAGCCCCCCTGCTATATGCAGCCTCCAAACGTGGTGCCCTGCATCCCAGCTGTTTCAACTCCAGCAGTGGCTAAAATAGGCCAACATAGAGCTTGAGCTGTGGGTTCAGAGGGCCAAACCCCAAGCCTTGGCAGCTTTCATATGATGTTGAGCCTGTAGGTGCACAGAAGTCTAGAACTGAGGTTATGGAACCTCTGCCTAGATTTTAGAAGATGTATGAAAATGCCTGGATATCTAGGAGTTTGCTACAGGACTGGAGCCCTAATGGAGAATCTCTGCTAGGTCAGTGTAGAAGGGAAATGTGGGGTCAAAAAGACCCCACTGAGGCACTTGTTAGAAGAGCTGTGAGAAGCAGGCCACCGTCCTCTAGAATCCAGAATGGTAGATTTGACCACCAACAGCTTGCATTGTGTGCCTAAAAGAGCAGCAGACACTTAGCTCCAGTCTGTGAAAGCAGGCAGTAGGGTCTTTGTTCCCTGCAAACCTACAGGGTTGGAGCTGCCCAAGGCTATGGGAGCCCACCTCTTACATCAGCACGACCTGGATGTGAGACATGAAGTCAAAGGAGATCATTTTGAAAGTTTAAGGTTTAATGACTGTCCTATTGGATTTCAGAATTTTTGGCCAGTTTCTCCCATTTGTAACAGCTGTATTTACCCATTGCCTGTACCCATGAAGTAACCAACTTGCTTCTGGTTTTACACACTCATAGACAGAATGGACTTGCCTTGTCTCAGATGAGACTTCATGCTGTGGACTTTTTAGTTAATCCTGGGATGAATTAAGGCTTTGGGGGACTGTTGTGAAGGCATGATTGGTTTTGAAATGTGAGGACATGAGATTTAGAAGGGTCCAGGGGCAGAATGATAAGGTTTGGTTGTGTCCTCATCCAAATATCATCTTGAATAGTAGTTCCCATGATCCCCATGTGTTGTGGGAAGGACCTGGTGGTAGATAATTGAATCATGGGGACAGTTACCGCCTTACAGTTTGTGTGGTAGTGAATAAGTCTCGTGTACTGCTGGCTTTATAAGGGGTTTCACCTCTCACTTGGCTCTCATTCTCTCTTGCTGCCCTGTAAGACATGCCTTTTGCCTTCTACCATGATTCTGGGCCTTCCCAGTGACATGGAACTGTGAGTCCATTAAACCTCCTTTTTTTTTTTTTTTTTTTTTTTTTTTTTCAGTAATTCACCCAGTCTTGGATATGTCTTCAACAGCAGCATGAGAACTGACTAGTTCATTCTCACACTGCTATAAGGACATACCCCAAACTAGGTAATTTATAAAGAAAAGAGGTTTAATTGACTCACAGTTCAGCATGGCTGGGGAGGCCTCAGAAAACTTAGAATCATGGCAGAAGGCAAAGGGGCAGAAAGCGCCTTCTTCACAAGGAAAAGAAGTGCCAGAAATGGTAGTGCCAAACACTTATAAAACCATCAGATCACTTGATAACTCACTCAATAGCACAAGAAGAGCATGCTGCCCCCATAATTTAATCACTTCCCACTGGGTCTCTTCCATGACATATGTGGATTATGGGAACTACAATTCAAGATGAGATTTGGTTGGGGACTCAGCCAAACCATATCACAAGTGTTCTTCAAACTACAAACTGTGAACCAAATCTGGCCTGACTAGCTGATTGTTTTTGTAAAGAAAATATTACTGGAACACATCCACATTCATTCATTTACATATTACCAATGGCTGCTTTAGTGCTACAATAGTAGAGTTGAATTGTTCCAGCAGAGACTTTATAGCCCACAAAACCTAAAATATTTACTCTCTAGTGCTTTACGGGAAAATTTGGCTGGGGCATTTTGAAAAATAGTTCATTTTCTCCTGTGATGGAGATTGAGTCCCAGTGACAGGCATACTGTCTCCACTTTGGATTCTTCACAACCTAGACATGAGGAAAATACACCCTCTTCCTGCAGTGAAGGTGATGAGGAAGTTCAACAGCTTAAAGAATCAGTGAGTCTTAAGACCTTTTAAGCCATGTAGCAGTCTAACCTAAATAAATAGCCTGTAAACTTGTGACAAGCTGCTTTTGGTGGAAGTACAGTTACTGATAAAGCCTCAGAATTGATACTTTTCAGAAGACAAAATCCACTGCAGTCTTTCCAGAACGATTATGCCATACACATTGATGTCTTCCCACCGGCCAGGCCTCTTTCAGTTTTGATATCCTTGAGGAGTTGCATGGATTACTGAATGGTATATTTGAAAAGAAAAGTACTTCTAAAAATTCATGGCCTTTTGAGTTTAGTTACATATGGAAAAATTTCTGGCTATAATTATGTCAGTTCTACAAAATTCTGAATTCTCAGCATTTCATGTATTTTCCTCTTGTGTGTTCAACAGGGTTCTGCATGTGTGTATTCCTGTAGATCTGTGTGTTCATAGACCCAGCACACTTTTATGTAAAACAAACCTATAACAAAATGTAAAGTATTTTTTATAGGCAACTGCTTTCATTGGATTTGCTTGATAGTTAAAATAATAAAGTACATTTAGGTTTTGATAACCAAGCCTGAATGTGGAAAATGTTTTTGTCAGTTTTAGAAGAGGTAGGTTTTTTTCTGTTTTTTTTTTTTTTTTTTGAGTGCTTTAAGTACAATTAACTGGTGTCATTTGAAGAAATAAGCTATAACTAACAGCTAAAAAAAGAATTTAAGCATATTTAAACCTCATTGAATATCTTTTTGTTTTCCTTGCTAGTTTAGAATTTTTTCTCCTTGTTTATTCAATTCTTATTCTTTCAGACAAAATGAAATTCAAGCATTCTTCTCTATGAAAGATGCCAAAAATGCATAAATAGAAAGATACAAGGCCAGGTGTGGTGGCTCACGCCTGTTGTCCCAGCACTTTGGTTTGGGAGGCCAAGGCGGGTGATCACCTCAGATCAGGAGTTCGAGACCAGCCTGACCAACATGGTGAAACCCCATCTCTAGTAAAAATACAAAAAATTAGCTGGGTGTGGTGGCGGGTGCCTGTAATCCTACCTACTCGGGAGGCTGCGGCAGGAGAATCACCTGAACCCGGGACGCAGAGGTTGTAGTGAACAGAGATTACACCATTGTACTCCAGCCTGGGCGACAAGAGAGAGACTCTGTCTCAAAAAAAAAAAAAAAAATGGTAGAAATGTGGACAGTCAAGAAAGAAACTATTTATACTTAAGTACCACTTAAGCACCATTAATCAAAGATAGCCTTTTAATGATAATGATGCTGATAATCATAATCATAACAACAATGCCAGTACCTAGTCAGGGCAATCAGCCATGTGCTCAGATATAAAAGCAAAGCCTCACAGTAGACTAAAAAATGACTAAAAATTTAATTGAAATTAACCATTTTCACAGGCTATTTGAAACTATTTATTTTTTTACACTATATACTATTTAGAAATAAGTGTGAAGTTTGTGATCATAGAAAAGAGTTCACAGGCCTGTGAATTTTTCTGTGTACTGGAGACAGTGCACTAAGTCTGTTTAGAATCATCCTTCAATTCAGAGGGAACACAGTTTGAAAGACACAAAATTTTACAATGTGATACGTAAATGAAGCATCCAAAGCAATATAACTTTATCGAAGACAAAAAATGTGTGCAAATCTATTGAATTTTTAGGTAACTAACATGGCGAGGGAGTGGATATTTTGGTACTTGATTATTACCCATACCAGTGATTTTACATATTTTGCTCATGAAAATCTTTTACAGAAGTCCAAAATGCACAACAGTTAAAGAAGACCTGATCTGGTTGAAGCAGTGGCAGAGAGCCAACCTTTTCTCCTTATGATCCAACCTTCTCTCTTTATCCTCTTATTTCTACAATACACTTAACATAGTGTCTGGTACATAGTAGACATTCAAGAAATATTTTGAATAAATAAATAAGCAAATGAGACACTCATAAGGATTCACTAGGAATCTGTTAAGCAGTTTTTGAATTTTGTTATGTAACTCCTTGAATTTAAGGGTGATAAATTTCTGGAATATATGAAAAACACTAAATGTAGTCTAAATAGCATCTAACATTTCTTTGAGAATTAAGAAGACACTCTATTTCCCAGCAGGTATTTAATACCAAGTATCATATTAATTCTGTAATGCCTAAAAGAGATTTCTTATATTTTTCTTTTACCAAAAATGCATTTTGTTACAATGTTTGTTATAAATATATTTCATTATAAGACTCCAGAATATGAATCATATTTCCAGAAATAATATAAAGGCCACATCTATATGATATAACTCATAGAGGTGAGAAAATGCAATTCAAATCACAAATTTCATTTCTATCCATAGATTTGGCTTCAAATGATGAAAATCTAGAGAACCTTTGAAACTGATAGTCTTTTTCATCTTAAAGCAAAAACACTTTTAAATCCAAGATTAAGAGCAACTCTTCTGATATATTTGTTCATGGATGCTTTTGCTTTATATTTGAGTGAAGACACATAGAAAGGAATTGTACAAAGTGAGAGGAGAGGAGCCAACACAATGTTAAATAGGAAAGACAGAGATTATTTGTGGTAGAACCCAGTGATTCTCACAGAAAGTTCAATTATTTTTTAACTTTACATTATTTCACAATAAAAATATTGATAACAACATAAACCTATAGTATATTTTAAAGAAAAATTGCTTCTGAATAATAAAAACACACGGACACAGGGAGGGGAGTATCACACACTGGGGTCTATTGGTGGGGGATAGGGGAGGGACAGTGGGGGGTGGGGAGGTTGGGGAGAGATAACGTGGGGAGAAATGCCAGATACGGGTGATAGGGGGATGGAGGCAGCAAACCACATTGCCATGTGTGTACCTATGCAACAATCCTACATGATCTGCACATGTACCCCCGAACCTAAAGTATACTTTTAAAAAATTAAAAGAAACAGAAGAAAACTGAATCAAAATTGTATATTTTGAAAATTATCTCTAAGATGCCTAAATTTATGAAAAATGAATAATATGCTACATAAGGTGATTATTAGAAATTACATACCATAGTTTAAGGCCATCCATAAAGAGGATGTGAGAAGACTCGCTCTCTCAGAATTACTTTGTCCCCAAAAGGTCTATTTTTCAATGTTTCTGGCTTAATAATGTGGGAAATAATACAAATAAAGAAGATAAGGATCAAAATATAACCTTTCATTACTGACATGTGGATGTTGGAGAATGTGGCTTATGTGTATGTATAAGTGAGGTTCCTGATATTCTATTAGAATGCAAGGATAAATGATTCTGATTAGGGAGAAGAATTTCAATATCACAAATTATAGAGCTTGAACAATTTCTGGTGTCCTAATACTAGCATTCCTGTTGTAGAATGTTGTTTCTAAAGAAACAGAAGAGAATAATTGCTCCCTGTAGACCACTCACTCCCAAGAGAGGAAAAAAAAAAAAGAAGAGAAAACTCTGCTAAGCCAGAAAATTTTCTCCTTTTAAAAATATCACTAATCAGATTTCCATTCCTCATCCCGTTAGGTAAAATGAAAAAACTGCAAAGAGACCAGGACTGTTATTAAAATAGATGTTGCTTCATAAACTATATAATTTTAGTAGAAGAAAATGTGGATAGTATACAATATACATTCCTGATAAAACTGGAAATTGTGTATCTACAAAAAAACCCCACATAACTATAATTATTCTTAGTGGTGAAACTGAATGGTTTTCCTTAAGATATAGAGCAAGGCAAGGCTACATATTCTTTTGACTTCTATTCAGTCTTGTACTAGCTGTTCAAGCCATTGAAATAAGACAACAAAAAAATGTGAAGGCATTGAAAAAACAAATCTATCTTTATTTTGCAATGGCATAATTTGTATGTAGAAAAGCCTAAAGATTCTACAAAACAACTATTAGAAATAATAAGTGAATTTAGCAAGACCTCTGCAGTAAAAGTAAGAAGCGTTGGTTAGAAAACATAAAGAAATATAAACATTGAATTATTATTAATGGCATGCATACTCACATATGAAAGAAAAACTGTGCCTTTATTTTGGAATTCTCAAAAAATACAACAAACTGATGGATGGATTGAAAAACAAATAAAAGATATGTTGTAAATGAAGTATAATAAAATATTAATGGTAGGATCTAGATAAGGAATAAAATGCTATGATGTTTCAAATCCCTCTCTCTGAGACAGGTGTAAATTTGTATAGGTAGATTTTCACCCAAGAGAAGCTTAATATTTCAGATGATGCCAAAATTTGTTCTTATAGGGAGATTTCTCTTGACTAAGTTTAAGTTTACAGGTTATACATTTAGTACAATTGACCTCCAGTTGATTCATTGGCAAAATTAATACTAAGCATGTCTTTTTCTACCCTTTTCCCTCATATACCAGTAAGTCTTTGTTACATTGTTTGACAGAAAGTACTATATTGTGGGAACATGATTTTGCCTGGTATAACTGCTATAGGATTGGCTTTTAAAAAATTAAATTTGGCATGTTTATTGCTGGCATTATGATAATTATGTGTTGTGTGAATTCTATGAATTATTTGAAAATCAAGCCTCATGAAAGACTTGGCAATGAAGGAACCAATAAAACTGAAAAAAAATTATATACCTACCACTGGGAAGCCAGGCGGAAGTTGTCAAAAGAATGCTAATTCTATTAAGGTGTTGATCAACAATCTGTCTAAGATTTAGGGACTAAGAAATTGGATAAAATTTTAATTTACTTAAACTTAACTGGCAAGGACAAAATAATTTGACTTAGGGCCTTAAATCCTTTGAACTTCAGTTTATTTGGACGCTAATTTTCTAGGAGAATTAATTTTGAGACTTCTATTTCTCCCCAACATATGTGATGATTGGGTTATGTATTCAAATGTGTGATATTTTATGGTTGGCATTTTATAGTTGGAGTATTTTAATGATGTCTTTTATTCTCATTGTAGAAACTCTGAAAAGATATATTGAACAAAGAAGCTGGGAATAACATCAGCTGGGGATAAAATAAGAGAGAATGAACGTTTACCTGGCTTCTGATTTATTTCAGAAGTATCTGTAGGCAAAATCTATACCAGCTAGTAGTCCCAGAAAGATATCAGAAAAATCAGTGGTTGGTATAAAGAGAGTCAGCCTCACAAATCAGGGAGCAGTACTGTCTTGGAAGACAGCTGATCTCTTCCACTGAGTGGTACAAATAGACAAACCACTGGTTGAATGATAGCTGTAATGGCTTAGATTAGAAGGTTAAGATGATACAGTTCAGGAGACAACTGAAGAAAAATGCTTTTTCTAGCTGTGACACATTCATCCATGTGGAGGGACATTAATATCAATGCGTGCATTTTTTCCACCTCCTCGTGGACTTGAAATAACTTACGTTTTTGGTAAATCTGAGAGAAATTAACTGGCCATTCGTGACTTAATTCATCTTCTTTTTCCTTTGAGGTAAGGCTGCACACAAAAAACACATGATCTGCTAATGGGGTCAGAGGATAATCAATCCTGTCTTGGACCGGTACTGTTAAATAACTCAATCTAATTCTGCTTTACTCTTTTATTTTTCAATTTATGCAGATATCGTGGAGGATTGATAAGTGATTGGTATTGGGTTGGGTTTCTTCTTAAACTCTGAGCAACTGACTTTAAATATTTGCCAATTGTAATGTGAATTTTTTGAAAAGTAAGAGTAAACATCTTTCAAGGCACTTATGGGCTATTTTTCTTCATTCTATTATATACTTTTCATTCGTATACTTTGCCCATTTTTCTATTGGCTACTTAATATTTTTCACATTCATTTGTATGACCTCTTTTTATATTAGATAAATTAATCTCTTATCTGTCAATACACTGCAAACACTTGTATTTAATTTATCTTACCTCTTCTGAATTTATGGCATTTTTAAAGTTTCATTGTATAAAAACTATAAATATTTTCTTTTATAGACTTATGGTTTCCATATCTTGTTTTGCAATGTCATTTGCTAACAAAGATTTTTAAAGAATATTTTAAAGAATTATACAGAATCCTATTTTATTGAAAATTTTTGTGAAACTGAAATTTATCTCTGTGTAAAGTTTGAGATGAAAATCTAGGTTTATTAACTTTTCCCAAATACCTAACATATTACCCCATAAAATTTATTAAGTAATCCATCTTTTTACTACTCTTTTAGAATATACTGAATGTCATTAATACTTTCTGGTTACTCTATTCTGTTGCTTGTTTGATCTATTCTTGGAGTATTACCAAACTGATATATAATACAGGTAGTCTTGTGTCATTACCCCTTTTTAAAAAATCCTATATATTTTCACATATTTTTTCCACATAACTTTAAACTCATTGAGTCATGACTGAAATAGAATATCTTCTATCTTCCATCCAAATTGCTGCAAAAGACATTATTTTCTTCTTTTTATGGCTGAGGAGTGTTCTATGTTGTATATATACCCCATTTCCTGTATTCATCTGCTGGTTGATGAGCATTTAGGTTGGTTCCATATTTTTGCAATTGCAAATTGTGCTGTTATAAACATATTTATGTTCACGTATCTTTTTTATAAAATGACTTCTTTGCCTTTGGGTAGATACCTAGTAGTAGGATGAATTGAATTATAGTTTTACTTTTAGTACTTTAAGGAATCTTCATATTGTTTTATATAGTGGTTGTACTAATTTACATTAACACTAGCAGTGTATACATGTTCCCTTTTCACCACATCCACACCAACATCTATTACTTTTTTGATTTTTTGATTATGACCATTCTTGCAAGAGTGAAGTGGTATCTCACTGTGGTTTTAATCTGCATTTCCCTGATGATTAGTAATGTTGAGCATTTTTTATATGTTTGTTGGCTGTTTGTATATCTTCTTTTGCTAATTGCTTATTCATATCCTTACCCCATTCTTTGATGGGATTGTCTTTTTCTTGCTGATTTGTTTGAGTTCCTTGTAGATTCTGAATATTAGTCCTTTTGTGATTGTATAGTTTGTGAAGATTTTCTTCCATTCTGTGGGTTCTCTGTTTGCTGATTTTTTTGTTTGTTTTACCTAAGCTTTTTAGTTTAATTAAGTCCCACCTGTTTATCTTTGTTTTGTTCCATTTGCTTTGGGTTCTTGGTCATGAAATATTTGCTTAAGCCAATGTCTAGAAGCGTTTTTCCAATGTTATCTTCTAGAATTTTTATGGTTTCAGGCATTAAATGTAATTCTTTGATCCATCTTGAGTTGACTTTTGTATAAGATGAGGGATGGGGATCTACTATTTTTCTTCTACATGTAGCTTGCCTGTTTTCCCAGCATGATTTATTGAATAGGGTGTCATTTCCCAATGTATGTTTTTGTATGCTTTGTCAAAGATCAGTTGGCTGTAAGTATTTGGCTTTATTTCTGCATTCTGTATTCTGTTTCATTGGTCTCTGTGCCTATTTTTATACCAGTACCATTCTGTTTTGGTAACTATGGACTTGCAGCATAATTTGAAGTCAGGTAATGTGATGCCTGCAGATTCATCTTTTTGATTAGCATTGCTTTGGCTATGCAGGGTTTTTTTGGTTCCATATGAATTTTGCAGTGGATTTGTCTAGTTCTGTGAAGAATGATGAGGGTATGTTTGATGGGAATTGCGTTGAATATGTAAACTGCTTTAGGCAGTATGGTGATTTTCACAATATTCATTCTTCCCATCAATGAGCATGGGATGTTTCCATTTGTTTGTGTCATCTGTGATTTATTTCAGCAGTGTTTTGTGTTAAGTTTATAACCATTCACCCTTCTAGTCTTGTTTCTAAGAGGTTTTTAGTTGATAATCTTACACTTTTAAAATACACAATCTAGTCATTTGTAAGTAATGATGATTTTGTTATCACTGTTCATATTCTAATACACTTTAATTTAGTCCAATTACACTGGCTGATAATTCTGAAACTTTTCAAAAGTGATACAGTGCTAGGAAATATATTTCTCCTTTTTTGTTTTATTTAAAAAAAAATTATTATACTTTTTGTTCTGGTATACATGTGCAGAACGTGCAGGTTTGTTACATAGGTATACATGTGCCATGGATCCATCACCCTGTCATCTACATTAGGTATTTCTCCTGATGCTATCCCTCCCCTATCCCCCCAACACCCTGCTATCCCTCCTCTAGTCCCCAACCCCCAGACAGATCCTGGTGTGTGATGTTTCCCTTACTGTGTCCATGTGTTCTCATTGTTCAACACCCACTTATAAATGAGAACATGTGGAGTTTGGTTTCTGTTCTTGTGTCAGTTTGCTGAGAATGATGGTTTCCAGATTTATTCATGTCCCTGCAAAGGACATGAACTCATCCTCTTTTATGACTACATAGCTTTCCATGGTGTATACGTACCCCATTTTCTTCATCCATTTTATCATTGATGGGCATTTGGGTTGGATCCAAGTCTTTGTTATTGTGAACAGTGCTGCAATTTTCTTTCAGCCGTTTTTTGTTTGTTTGTTTGTTTGTTTCAGGTCTTACATTTAAGTCTTGATATAGTTTGGATATGTATCCCTGCCCAAATCTCATATTGAAATGTAATCATGAATGTTGGAGGTGTGGTCTGGTGGGAGGTAATTGGATCACGGGAGCATACTTTCCATGAATTAATTAGCACTATACCTCTTGGTACTTTCCTCATGATAGTGAATTAGTTCTCATGATAACTAATTATTTAAAAGTGTCTAGTACCTCCTCCCTTACTCTCTTGCTTCTGCTCTGGCCATGTGATTTGCCTGCTCCCCATTTGCCTTCTGCCATGATTGTAAATTTCCTGAGGCTTCTCCAGAGGCTGGGCATATGCCAGCATCATGCTTTCTATGCAGCCTGCACAACTGTGATCAAATTAAAACTCTTTACTATGTAAATTATCCAGTCTCAGGTATTTCTCTATAGCAGTGAAAGAACAGTCTAATACAAGTCTCTAATACCTTTTGAGTTTATTTTTTATATGGTGTGAGATGAGGGTCTAATTTTATTTTACATCTGGATATCCATTGTTCCCAATATCATTTACTGAAGATACAGCTGTTTCCCCACAGTGCATTCTTGGCATCTTTTTCAAACAATGAAATTGACCATACACGTGTGGATTTATTTCTGGGTTCTGTTTATTCTCTGTAATTGGTCTATTTGTCTTATTAAAATTCCTGTATATGTGACTTGTTTCATGCTATTGCTAGTTTCAGGATGTTGTATCTTTTATTTTTGAAAGTTCTTTATAATATATCTTTCTACAGTCTTGTTTGGATTTAATCTTGAAAGCTTTGCGCTCCCTGTAGTTGGATATTTAGATCTTTGACTTGATTTGAGATTTTTAAGCTATTGTTTTTTTAAAATAAGATTTTTGTCCCATTCTCTCTTTAACCTTATCTCATGTAATATAAAAGCTAGTTCTTTTGTTTTTATGCTGTCACTGAAGCCTTCTAGGCTTTCTTGATTCCTTTTCATTTATTTTTTTTCTCCTTTGTATATTATCAAATAACTTGTTTTTGAGTTCATAGATTCATTTTCCTGCTTGGTCAGTTTTGCTGCTGACACACTTCATTGTGATTTTATTTCATTTACTGTACTTTTTTCAGCACCACAATTTTTCTTATTTTTAAAAAAATATTTTTAAAATGTTTAAAAAGTTGTTTTATTGTTTTCATGATTTTGTTGAACCATTTCTATGTATTTTTAAAATTTTGCCAAGCATCCTTAAAAGAACTAGTTTCCATTCTTTGTCAGGTAGTTCACAAGCCCTCATTTCTCTGGGATCAGTTACTAGGAAATAATTGTGTTATTTTAGTTGTGCTATGTTTCCTTGGTTATTAATTTTTCTTATTGCTTTAAATTCATATCTATACTTTTTATGTAGCAATTACCTCTTTGAGACTTTATGGACTGCTTTTCATGAAGAAAGAGCTTCCCCTATGGATGGCTGTGAGGGCACTAGCTGGGTAGAGTAAAGCAGTTCTGACTCGAGTGAGAGTGTGGTAACATAGGCTCCTTGCAGCTCTGTTAACTGAGGTCAATTTAGTGACAATTTTAGGGATCCTTAGTGGCCAGCACTGTTGGTGTCTATGGTGGTGGTTATGGCTGTTGTCTTCAGTGACAGTGGCTTCTAGGGTCCTTCTGATTTCTTTTTCTGCCACCAAGGAAGTCATAACTGAGGGTATCCCTCTTGGCACTGGGTCTGGCATGCTTGCCTCCACATCATGACAGTGAGATTGCTGTATAATGAGTGCCATCCAAGGATTAGTAACAAAGCTGAGACCTGAAGTATGAGCATGCATAGAGAAACTATCACTCTAGGGTGGAGAGTAGTAATAGCACTGATGCCCAGGGCACAGGCACTCCTGCTGCCTTGTTGGTAGTGGTGTAAGAGGTGTTAATGTTTGTGAAGCAGCTGGGGATTCAGGGAAAGGAGTATGGACATGCACAGAGCTACTTTGACTCTAGGGTCTGAACCTGCATTGTGGCTGAGCTGGTGACTAGAGCATGGACATGTGGAAAGTGACTTTTGCTCCAGCACCCTGAGACTGAACTAGCTTATTATGGTAGTAGAGTATCCATGGTGGGGGTACATAGAGTACAGATTCCCATCAACCTGGTTTTATTTGTCAGCATTAGATGGCATTTATTGATTCTGTTATTTATTCAGTAAACATTTATTAAGCACCTATTATGTACTAGACAGTATTTTAGCTGTTGTTTCAGGTGTCTTTGAAGAAAACAGACAAAATACCTGCCCTCATAAAGTTAACATCTAGATATAAAACATTACAAAAATTGCAAATTTCAAAGTCCTGATATCTTTCCTTGTTCATTTAATTTTTCTTAGTTGCATCATATATTAAAATTGCGAATTATTATAAGCTTATATTCCATTCTTAAGTCACAATTGCTTGTCCTCAATTCTGTAATTATTTTAACAGTCATCCATTCAGGTTCTTTTATAACCCCATGTCCACATTTGCAAGTTCTGAGTTATTTAATTTGGTCCATTCACTAGTTCAAGAAAACATTGCAAAATATTCTGTGGGTATTGTAAATTTTTTGTTACTTTTCATTTAAACAATATATATTGTAAATATTTTAAATAATAACTTAGGTATAAGATTCTGAGGTCACACCTATTGTCTTATTCTTTCCATTCAGAATTTTTTATATTTTGACACTGGGTGTATCAATGAAGCTCTGAAGCCAGCCCGAAGTTTACTTTCTAGGTAATTAAAAAAAAATTCTGCATGTTCTTTTTTCTTTTTCAAGATCTCATTGAGGTTACCACATTACTTTTAGTCATTGGGTCTCCTCAGACTTATCTTGGGTGTAACAGTTTCTCAGAATTTCTTTGTTTTAGATGACATGGCAATTTCAAAGAGTACTCTTTAGGTATTATATAGAATGTCCATCACTAGAAACTTGTATGATGTTTTTCCATGATTAAATTGTGATTTTTTTTTTTTTTTGAAGAAAGATCACAGAGGTAAAGTGCTATTTTCATTCCATAATATCAAGGGTACATACTATTAACATGAGTTGCCACTGTTGATGTTGACCTTCATAACCAACCTTGCTGAAGTAGTTTTTCTGGTTCCTCCACTGTAGAGTCATTGTGTTTTTCCCCTTTCCATACTGTACTCTTTGAAAGAAAGTCACTATGCACCATTAGGAGTGAAGAGTTATGTTTTTACTACCTTGAGGTAGGATTATCTACATAAATTATTTGTAATTCTTTGTGGGAGAAGCATCTGTTCTCTCTCATTTTATAACTCAATATTTATGTGTAAAAGTATGGCTCATGTTTACAAATTTTATACCTTAGGTTATATCTAATACTAATTATTTTGTTGCTCATGCTAATTTCTGCCTTTGATCATTGGAGGCCTTTACACTGTGTGTCCCTTTGTCACAGACCTATCAAAATAAGCATTTTTCTCTTTGAGAACCTCCTTGGTTTGTAATGCTACAGTATGTTCCAGCCTCATTTTATATATTGCTTTTAACAATCATAGAATCAGCTATTTCTACAAAATTCCTGGTTCATCTTATTAAAGAATAGTATTACAAATGAACACATGGGCATTAGGTATGCACATTCTTACTTTGGAGCTATTTTTAGGGCCATTTAGATGACAGAGGAAGGAAATACGTGTGCATTAATACATGTATCCACATATATATACAAGGGTTTATATGCTTACTATCTTCATGTGTACTAAGTATTACAGAAGTCCACACTGATATCTTCAACTATAATCCATTATTACATAGATAATTCTAGCCTCCTATCCTTACTGGTCTGTCAACTTACACTCCAACATTGAAAATACTGGTTCACACTATCTGCTGAAATTTTACTAAATTACTCAAACATAGTAAATTGTAAAGCAGCATTAGAATTATTAACTTGTACTTACATGGGAAAGAACTCTATTAAGTAGAGTGTGGTGAAGCTCCTTTAAATTTTCTTTTAGACATCAGTAATTTCAACCTTACTTAGGGCAGCACCTCCCTTCCCCAAACCATTCAGTAATGTTGTTTCAAACACTTACAATAAAGTTAGATTTTTTGCTACAGTCTGTCTTTCATGCTGGGATCCTCCAACATCCTAAATACATTTTAAATTTTCAGTATATTAAGGTTCACTTTTTAAGCTCTAAAGTTTTATGGCTTTGCCATGAGCATGTCATGTGTATACCATTATAGTAGCATACAGAAAAGTTTCACCATGATAAAAATCCCATGTGCTTCACCTGTTAATTCCTCTCTTCCATGCACCCAATCCTTTTACAATCACTGATCTTTGTACTGTCCCATGGTTTTGCTTTTATCTGAATGTCATTTAATTGAAATTATACAGTATGTAGGCTTTTTGAAATGTTAAATTTTGTCATATGCTTTTACAGATCTTTTATTTTTTCATTCTATTAATGTGGTATATCACATTAATTCATTTTCATATGTTGAAACACACTTGTCTTCCTGACGTAAATTTCACCTGGTCATGGTGTGCAATAATTTTAATAGATTTCTTGATTCACTGTCTTAGTTTTTTGTTGAGGATTTTTGCATTAATACTCATGAGGATTTTGAACTGTAGTTTTGCCTTTCTACAACTGGCCTTATAGATTGACTTACACAGTGTTCCATGTTTTGAAGATTTTTGGAAGAGTTTGGTAACAGTTAGGTCTTCTTTAGTTGCTTGGTAGAATTTACCTGTGAAGCCATTTGTTCCTGGGCTTTTCTTTAGTTGGAAGTCTTTGATTATTGGCTCAATGTCTTTACTTTTTATGGGTCTGCTCATATTATGTTTCTTCTTTAGTAAGTTTGAGTAATTGCCTATTTCTAGAAAATTTTCTAATTGTTTTTATGTTGTATAACTTATTGGTGTATAAGTGTTCATAGTGTGTTTTGTAGTCCTTTTCATTTCTGTTACGTCAGTAGTAATTACCTAACCATCATTCCCGAACTTAGTAAAATTTCTTTTTCTTCAGTTAGTCTACCTAAAGGTTAGTTCAGACTTGGTACTTGAAAATATTTTTAATCTTTTCAAAAAATATACCTTTGATTTTATTAATTCTCTCCATTGTTTTCTCTTCTGTGTTTAATTTATCTTCTCTCTAAACTTTACAGTTTCTTTACTTCTGCTAGCTTTAGGTTGATTTGCCCTTATTTTTCTAGTTATTAATGTGTTAAATTATATTTTTTATTTGAAAAGTTTGGGTACATTATGTTTTTATTTCTATTTATTTTAGCTTGCTTTCTGATTTTCCTGTGATTTCTTCTTTGAACCATAATTTTTTTAATAAAGTTTGTTGTTTTGTTTTAATATTTTTGAAATTTTCAGTTTTCTTTCTATTATTGGTTTATCATTTCATCTAATTGTGGTTGGAGAAGGTATTTTGTATAATCTTAATATTTTTTAAAACTTATTGAGACTTCTTTTTTGTTCTGACATATGAGATATCCTGGAGAATGTTCCCTTGCACTCCAGAGGAATACTGCTTCTGTTCATCTTGGGTTCAATGCTCCATACATGTATGTTAGGTCCGTTTATAATATTCATGTCCTCTGTTTTCCAGTTGATCTTCTGCCAGTTGTTCTATCCATTTTTGAAAGTAAGGTATTAAAGTCTGCTACTGTTAATGCAGTAATATATATTTCTCCCTTCAGTGATGATAGTTAATGTTTACTTTATAAATCATTACAGGCTGCATTGTTAGATATGTATACATTAATAATTATTATATCTTCTTAATGAATTGACACTTTTATCAATATGTAATGTCCTTTTATTTTGTAACAATTTTGAGGGCAGCCTGTTTTGTCTGATATTGGTATAGCCATCACAGCTTTGTTTTGTTCATCATCTTCATGAAATATTTTAACCATTCTTTCACTTTCTTCCTCTTTGTATTATTGGATATAAAGTGAGTCTTCTGTAGATAACACGTAGTTAGTTCATTTGTTAAAATTTATTTTCCAGTTTCTACTTTTTAATTTGGGGGCTTAATCCTTTTACATTTAAAGTAATTACCTTTAAGGAAGAATTTACTTTTGCCTTTTTGCTAGTTGTTTACTATGTGTCACATCTTTTTTGTTGTTGTTTCTCAGTTCCTCCATTGTTGGGTATGCAATTCCACATTGGTGGAATTTTAAAATTTCAAGATTTTAAATACTCAGTTCTAAATATTTCTAATGAGAAATATTTTGTAATTCCTAATCTTGTTCTTGTACAGTTAATATGTACCAACAATATTCATGTGCTCTGGCTTCCTTCAAGATTTTCCCTTTGTCTTTGGTTTTCTGCAGTTTAAATATGATATGCCAAATTGTAGATTTTTTTTTATATTTATCTTGTTTGGTGTTCTGTGAGCTTCTTGCATCTCAGGTTTAGTGCCTGCCATTGATTTTGGAAAATTCTTAGCCAATATTAATTCAAATATTTTGTCCAATATATTTTGTCGTATTATTATGTGAAATATTTTGTCTACTTCAAATATTGTGCTGGTTATGTAATTATGCATATGGTACATCTCTGAAGTTGTTTCACATTTACTGAATTCTTTGTTATGTTTTCTTTTACTTTCCCTTTGCATTTCAATTTGGAGAATTTTCATTGACAAAGTTTTAAGCTCAATGATTCATTTCTCAGTTGGGCTTCACCTACTCATGGGCCTAACAAAGGCATTGTTCATTTTTGTTGCTGTGTATTTTGTTTCTGGTATTTACTTTTGATGCTTTCTTACTTTCCATCTTCTTGCATTTCTCATCTAATCTTGCATATTGTCTCCTTTTCCTAGTAGAGTCTCTAACATCTTAATCATAATTGTTTTATATTATGTGTAATTCTTCAAATATCTTTCATCTGTAAGTCTGGTATTTAGCCTTGTTTTGTCTCTTTAGGCTGTCTTTTCTTGCACTTTACATGCTTTGTATATTTATTGAAAGTCAGATATATTATGGATTGGATAATAGGAATTGAAGTAATAATACCTTTAGATTAAAATTCTGTGTTAATGTTGCTAGGAATTGAGCTGTGTTTAATGGGTTGTTTTAGCTTTAGGTGTGAGATGCCTCATATTCCTCTAGTGTCCTTGTTTTAGTCTCTTCTCTTGTCTTTGTGTTTCAATAAGCACCCCTATTTCAATAGTCTGTCTTTCAGGTCTTTTCAATGAAATACACTGTCATCATGCAGGAGCCCTTTTGACACAGTAGTAAGGTATAGTAGAGGAGAAACATTGCATTATTATTTAATATTGTAATTAAATTAATTATTCAAATATTATTATTACATCTCAGTATTTTACTGGGCCTGAGTCTTCAGAAGGTGACGTTTTGATGTGTTTATTAGCAATTTCTCTCCCCTTATGTGAGACAGGAAATCTAAAGGGAGTTGTAGTTGGTTAGCTGTTCTTTGCACAGGTTGAATAAGGCTCTGGTTAATATTTTTTGTTGGAGAGATGGCTGTTATTATAAGAAACACTCGCTGTGTAAAAGTAACTTTTAAATGGTTACTTTTTCTTTCTCCCTGCTTGAAATACAGAAATATTTATCTTGGACATTCACTGTGAGAACCTGGTTGGATTTGTGAAGATAAAACTTATGAAACATGGGACACACTTAAGAGTGAGCTCCCAGGAGCTTCTCACTTTTGAGCTAGTCTGTACTCAGTCTCTCTATTTGTCAAAATTACTACTTTATTTTCATACCAGGTTATGACTTTAGCAGCTGCTTCTCCAGACAAGCTGATCCGTGCATTTGCCCATTTCTCTAGACTGTGGGAGAGCAGTTTGCCCTGTGACCTCAATTCTTTGATGGGTCTAACAAAAGTCGTTTAGATTTTTTCAGATTTTTTCTTGTGAAGATGGAAATGATGACTTCCAAGCTCTTTATATGTCAGAGCTAAAAATGAACCTTCATCACTTTTTTACTGCAAAGCATTGCCTTTTGATCTGCAAATTGAAATCTTTTATTTTTCTTCTTTTATAAATGTGAATAAACTTTTACACATTTTTCTTAGCACCATTACTAACATGTGCATTTAGGACACCCGAAATTGCTTTGATTTTAACAATTTTCTTCTAAATCTGCATGATTTTTCAACTCTTTTAATTGTATCGATGACTCTCTATCAGGATATAAGTATTGATAATTCTAATACAGCTTTTATTTTTTCTGGTTGTGTTCTTCATTTTTCCTATGCAAAATAAAAGGTAACTTTACTTTTCATGTATTTCCATTTCTTTACCTCCCTAGTTTGGCCTCTCTTATATGTACTTTGACTCGTTGGTGATGGTCTGTTTAATGTCTTAAAATATTTTTGTGTAAAACATATTTAATATGCTCAGTTTTCCCATGTAACTCTGTGAAGTATATTTTTCACATACTGGTTTTATATACTTTTTTCCTTACCTTATTTTTCCCATTTTCTGTTATGATATTTGGTCAATATAAGAAAGGGGACGAGTAAAAGGAGTAAACTAGGTCAGACAGATCTTCAATTTCAGTATAGTTTTCCAAAATGTTCTTTTATATCAGCTATAGATAACCATCTTCTATTAGATATTGTCATAGTCCTCTTTGTAATACATATGTTTTACCTGTAGGAGATGAGCATAACTAATAGGAAAGTCCCAGATGTCACAAATTTTCTATGCCTTCTACCATGTGCAAGAGTGTGAGGCAAACAAATATGGTGAGTTCATGGAAGTACTTAACTCTTTCAGATCTGTTTGGACCCTAGTTCTTATGAGGAAAGATTGCATATTCCTTGAGGAACATCTACAGCCATAGCCATTGCCTTAGAAATTTAAGAATCATTAACTTGTTATTTCAGTATTCATACTTACTTTAAATAAAATATAACCTGTGTGACATACATAGAAGTATATACTGGGTATTATCTTTTCTATTTGGTCACATTTTACTCTCTCTCTCTCTCTCTCGTTTCTTCTTATCTCTGGTTTAGTTTTTAGCTGTTTTATAATTTTATCTAAGCATTTTATTCTGTCTTTTACTTTCTTCACTAGTTTTGATTTTAGTGAGGAAGTAGAATAGGTGTATTTGTGTGTGTGTGTGTGTATGATGTAATGTACATAACGTACAAATTCAATTCATATATAGTTCATTAAGTTTTAGTAAATTTATGTTGCTATGGAAACATTACCACAATCAAGACAGAAAATTTCCATCTACCCCAAATGGTTCTAGTGTGTCCTTTCATAGTCAGTTACCTGGGACTTGATTAAGGGACTCCCAGCCCCTGTCCCAGGTAAACTGTTCTTTTTCCTGCCACTATAGACTACACATACCCTTCTGATAACTTATTGTAAGTGGAATGACACATTTGTAGCTTTTTATATCTGACTTATTTCACTCAGCATCCTGTGTTTGAGATTTAATTACACTGTTTTCTGTATCAGCAGTATGTTCCTTTTTATTGTTGAGTAGAATTGCCTTTTATGTGTTTATCACAATTTGCTTATCACATCTATTGATGGTCATTTATTTCCTTTCCAGTTCATTTCAGTTTATTCTGTGCTTTTATAACAGAATACCATAGACTGGATGATTTATAAACAGTAGAAGCTTATTTGGCTCACAGTTCTGGAGGCTGGAAAGTCCAAGGTTGAGGGGCCTCATTTCATAAGAGCTTTCCTGATACGTTATAATATGGCAGAAAGCATCACATAGTGAGAGGGTAGTACATGAGAGCTTGAACTTGAAGCCTCAAGCCCTTTTATAATCAGCTATTAGCTATTAAGGAGTGTGGAGCCCTCATGACTTAAAATCCTCATGACCTAAATACTTCCCATTAGGCTCTACCTCCCAACACTATGGTGTTGAGGATTAAGTTTCTAACACATGCTTTCTGGGGGACACATTCAAACAACAGCATTATGTCCCTGCCTCAACAAATTTGCGTTCTTCTCACATATACAATATATCAATTCCATTACAATAGCCCCCAAAAATCTTAACTTGTTCTAACACCAACTCCAAGGTCCAAAGTCCAGAGTTTCAACTAAAACAGATATGGGTGAGACTTATGCCATGATTCATCTTAAGGCAAATTCCCCCAAGTTGTTATACTGTGAAATTAAAATTACCTAATTCCAAAATACAATGATGGCATAGGCATAGGATAGACATCCCCATCCCAAAGTGAATAAATAGACAAGAAAAGAGGAGTAACTCATTTCAAGTAAGTTTAAAATAAAATAGATTAAACATTAAATCTTATAGGTGGAGAATAATTTCCTCTGAGATTATGTTGCACATCGTGGGCACAGTGGGGCAGGAGTTGGGCCCCCAAGGCCTCATACAGCCCTGATCCTATAGTAGCTGAACTCAGTCCATCTAGCAGCTCTCAGAAGTTGGATTCTGATGCCTGTGGCTTTTTGAGGCTGGAATTGCATGCTAGTAGCCCTAGAGTTCTGTGATTTTAAGGCATGCCCCACTCCCATGGCTCCATAAGGCATTGCCCTAGTGAAGATTTTCTGTGGTGGCCTTGCTGCTATGGATCCTCTGGACATAGCCCTAATAGAGGCTCTCTTTGATGACTCTGCCCTGTGATGAGTCTCTGTCTGGTCACCCAAGTTGTCTAAAACAGTTTTTGAAATCTAGGTGGAAACCACCATTGCCCCACAGCTTTTGTACTCGATGTGTCTATAGAATTAGCACCATGTGAATGACAACAAGATGTATGACTTGTAACTTCCAGAATGGTGGGTTGAGCTACACCTGGGGCTGCTTGCACCATGCCTTGAGCAGCTGAGAGGTGCTGTTGGAATTTGAGGAGCAGACACCTGAGGCAGTGCAGGGCACTGAATGCCAAGTTCCAATGGGTGCCTCTCTGGAAACCTTGCCCTCAAGGTCTTAGCTTTATTCAGAAATATCTGAATTTGGGGTCATAAAATTGGCATCATTCTGTTGTCTTGTTGAATAGGATATGACTTCCATCTATCCATATTAATCTTTGTAGCAAACGGTGTCTTAGCTATACTACACCCTTATTATTCTTTCCTGAACATGATTTTTCATTCTTTATATAACCAGGCTGCAAATTTTTAAATCTTTTCACTTTGCTTCTCTTTTTAATTTTAAACTATATACTTAAATTGTTTTCCTCTCATTTATTGCAAGAAGTTAAATGAAGACGTGTAGTTTCTACAATATTCTGCTTAGAAATTTTCTCCCCTGTATTTCCTAGTTCATTAGTCTTTAATTCTGCCTTATATAAAGACCTACTGTGTTAAAACAATTTAGCCAAGTTATTTACCAATTTATAACAAGAGTAATCTTCAATTTAGTTTCTAATACTTTGTTTCTCATTTTTGTGTGACACTTCATCGAAATTGTCTTTACTGTTCATATTTCTACCAACATTGTGATTACAACCACAATGTACTCTCTAAGAAGTACTAAGAAGTCTCAGATTCCCTATAGCATTTCTCTTCCTCTGATCCCTCACCAAAATTATGTTTAACTCTCCGTTAACAGCAATACAGGCTTTCTCCAGCATTCACTTCAAAACTGTTCCAGATTCTACACACTACCAAGTTTCCAAACCACTTCTGCATTTTGAAGTATCTGTCATAGCAACACTCAACTTCTCTGATACCAGTTTTCCCAGTCCATTTTGTGCTGCTATAAGAGAATACCATAGACTGGGAAATTTATAAACAATGGAAATTTATAAACAACAGAAATTTACTTGCCTCACAGTTCTAGAGGCTTGGAAGTTCGAGATTTATAGGGTGCATCTAGTGAAGGCCTTCTTGCTGCATCACAACATGGTAGAAAACATCACATTTATAGTAAATGTGTAAGAGTTCAAACTGACAGTCTCAAGCCCTTTTACAATCAGCATTAATCCATTCATGAAAGTGGAGCCCTCATGACCGAAGCACCACCCATTAGGCCCCATATTCCAAAATTGTTGCATAGCAGATTGTTTCTAACACATTCTTTTGAGGGAACACATTCAAATCACAACATGGTTATTTGACTATTATAAATAATTCTTCTCCAAGAATTTGTATACAGGTCAGTGTGGACATACACCTTCAGTTCTTTTAGGTAAATATCTTAGAGTAGAAATTTGGGTTATATGGTAAGCATATGCTTAACTCTAAAGAAACTGCCAAACTGTTTTTTAAAATTCTTATACCTTTTTACATTTCTACCTGTAATGCATGTTCCATTTGTACCACATCCTTGCCAACACTTAGAATGTTTAGCTTTCTTTAATTTTAGGTATTTCAGTGGGAGTGTATTGGTATCATATTGTGAAATTAATTTTTATTTTCCTGATTATAAGTGACGGTAAACATCTTTTTCATATGACTTTTTAACAAAACATCTGTTCAAATTACCCATTTTTAATTTGGTTATTTATCTTCTTATTGATGTATAAAAGTATTCCACATATTTCAGATGAGTTCTCACCCAAGTATATGAATTCCTGGAGTAACTCCACTTTCTGAAGTATATTTTGCATATACCATTATTTATTGCTCCTTTGCTATGTAATCCAATTTATTTCTTGCCCTAATCTTTGATCAAGATTAAAATGGGGAAGAGCAGAAGTAAATAAGGCAAGCCAGAGATTTAATTTAAATATGTTATTGATTTTTGTGTATGTATTATACTTATTAGTGTATTCAGCCCCCTCAGTAAATTGAGTTTCTTGAGAGTAAGTGTAATAAATATTGTCTCCAGGCAGACCTCTTGGGATCTATTTCTTGCCAGTTGGTGGAAGAAGGCAGTACATTCAACAGAACACCTTAAGTAATTAAGACTTGGACTTTAAATCTCACAATTTAAGATGTCTTCTGCCACAAACGAAATTCTACTGAATTTATTTATCATGAGCGTCTATGATACCTGCAGAAATTTTAGGTAACAGCAATTGCTCGCAAAAGTCATATTTTCCAAGTGTCTCTTAGAGGAGAACTTCTAACATAAATTAATATGATTTTAAAATTCTTTCAGCATTCTACATATTACCAAACAAGGTATTTAAATCTCATACTATATACAAATAATCTAGTATACATTTCAATAAATAATGATGATGGTGATAGTGATGATCAATATTACTGATTAAACTGTTTATATTTCTACCATGTGACCATAGCAAGTGATTTTAGAACTCAATCAAATATATTAAACTTTATGGTGATATAAAATACATGTATAGCATTCTTAACAACTCAATACATAATCAAGTTGTTTCTCTGAAGTATCACTAATAAGATGTGCAAATGGCTATTACATTTATTTAGATAGAAGAAAGGCATTAGCTTTTGAACCAACAACTTTGTAGAGGGTGTTCTAAAAATTCTTTGTTGCAGAAATAATAAAAATACACTGAAAATTATGGTCCGCTATATCCCTAAACTGCAAAGCTAGAGAATATAATGAAATGGGAAGAGGGTTGAGATTCCTATTTGCAAAATTATATATATACTTTAGCACTATAGCAGCAATAGGAACATTTCTTAAAAGCCACTAAATAGGAACTGGCTGTTAGTTTCTGTACACAATCAGCTAGCAAAATAACATGATTTCCAAAAGAAATGAGCAGAAATAATGAAATGAGCTCCTTGTGTTTGTATTGAATTACAAAGACTGACATCATCTTGCCATCCAAATAATTCTTTTATCTGAACAGTGACAGAGAAACCCAAGTCTCCTTTACATCTAATTCAAGATGTACAGAGAGGAAAATATTTAAATTATGTCAGTGAGACTTTGTATACCCCTGTAATACTTCACCCATGCTCCTCCTGCTTGCATTAAATGTTAAATACAATCAAACACCAGACAAATATTATTGTAATGTAAATAAAGCTGATTAGAAATGACAGACTTGATCGGTTTGTTCTGGAAATTATAGAATTTCAAGTTAGTAAATAAAACTATGTAGATTAAAGGCCAAGGAGAATGATTTTTAAGCCTTTTCATTGTGTGTCTTGGCACCATAAAGTCACAGTTTCAATGCAAGTGCTTTCTTTGATTTCTAACACTAGAACGTGGTATAAGATATGTAGTCAATACATTATAGTTACTGTTATTAATAAAATAAAGAGGTTTATGGTAGCTATAATTATAAATTTCAAATGCTCATTAATCCTGGTGTCTAACCCAGATATTAGAATGACTCTAATCATTCATCAGAAACTTTCTTAGTGCTTCTTACATGTACTAGGGATGCAATAATGGCATATTTTTCCCTAAGGGAAGTCAGAATCTATTATTGTTTCTCATTTACTTTTCTAAATACAATACTAGGGTTAAGCACATAATGCCATGGGAGCAATAGGTGGGCTCTTATGAAAAAAGACGAGCTTCTCTAGAGGAGGTAATGGGGACATAATGAGGTGTTATAGGTAGAATACAATGTCATATTTGTGTTTTAGAAATTCACTCCATTGACATTATGGGCTATTAATTTGTGGTTATTTAGACTACAGGGAGAAATATTATATGGGTATTGTAAAGCTGCAATAGAGATGGTATTGGCCTAGACTAAAGAAATGGTCCTGGGAACATTATACGAAGTGAAATAAACCAGGCATGAAAAAACAAATACCGCATGTTCTCATATATTTGTGAAATCTAAAACAATAAGACTCATAGAAGCAGAGAGTACAGTGGTGGTTATCAGAGGCTGAGGGGTGGTAGAAATGGGGAGATGATGGTCAAAGGGTAGAAAGCCTCATTAAAACAAAAAGACACAAAAGAAGTATTTTTTTAGGTCTATTGTACAATATGGTAAATATAGTAAATAATGTATTCTACCATTTTCTAACTTCAAAATTAAGATAGTAAATTAAAAATATTCCCACCACAAGGAAAAGGTAAGTATTTAATTAATGAATATGCTAATCAATTTGATTGAATTATTCCAAGTGGTATCTGTAAATCATAACATCATTTGTAGTCCATAAATATATACAAACTTAATTTGTCAATTAAATGTTTTTAAGTGGCTCTGGGAATGTATGTGAAGGGATAAAGATAAAACATCCAGGAGGCAGAATTGAAAGGACTTAGTGGTTAACTGTTTGCAGAGAATTTGGGTAAAGATATTATCAAGGGGAACTTCATAGTATCTGACAGGTGGAGTTCAGTAATTTTCCTCTAAGTTAGGTCTGTTGTATCATTCAATCCAATATTATTTCTTTGAAGAAGGCACATTTGGGAATCATGATAAATGTACACATTATATTGAAAAGGCAATCTCTTTAAAAATAACAAAGAGACTCATAACTAAGTTGAAGGTAAATTGAGAAAATTTCCTTTTTGGATGTTCTACAATATTACCTCCTTCATTTTGGTGTATTATGTTAGGCTCTGCTTATTTGGACTGACTTTTATTGGCTGGAATTTATGCTAATTTCTAGGATTCTTTTCAATATTATCAGATTTGGTAATCAAGTGGATCTTCTGCCACCACCTCCATCCTCCATATATAATTAAACAATACATCTGGGATCAGAAATACGTGCTGATAATTTGATAGAAAGGAGGCATTTCACCATCCTGCCTGATATCACTGACTTCATTTTACTTGATTTTCTTCTCAGTGTAATTATAGTTATAATGGAGACTTAATGGAAAAAAATGAACAAATGTGCATTTCAGAGGGGGAAATGTATTTAATAATATTATCTCCTTTATTAGGAAAGATGTTATTGTGCTACTGATGCAACTTCAGGAAGCATTTTCAAAATGTAGCATGCTATATAGTATTAATTATACATCAGAATCTGGCTCTAATATATGTCAAAATAAACATGCATTCCTCAGTAATCCTTAGTAAAAACATATAGGGTTTTCTGAATTATTAAACAACAAGTCATGATAATTAGTTTAAACTAGCACTAGATAATTAGTGACATTTCTAATACTAACAGTGAAAATGTTGAGTGTAGAAAAATTTGTGCATAGTATGTTTAGGTGATACTCAGTTCACCAGAGGATGATGCAACATAGCAGAACAAACTAGTTTCAATTTGAGAGAAGAATGGAATTCCCAGTCATGGCAGTAAAACATCATAATTTCTGTTGAAATGCCAAATATATCCCTCCAAAGTTTAATTTCAGTTTCCACAGTCAATCCTTGTCATTGAAGTTCTAGAACTGGGCTGACTCTGGAAATAAAGATGACATATTTTAACATGTTTGTCACGTCTTATAACTACCCTGCTAAGTGAACAATATGTTCATCTCTATTTTATAGATTAGGAAACTAAAATGAAAAACAGGTTAAATCCAAGGCCCTGCAACTAGTAACTATTGTGATAAGGATTTAAACCTTAACTATCTGACTTCTAAGCCTGTGTTCCTAAACACTACACTACATTACACAACATGTGAAGGAATTATGTTATATTTATGTCAGCATCCAGGAGCATTTCTCTCACTTTTTTTTCATGATATGAAGAAAATGGAGAAAGGTAATTTCACTCTAAAATATTTTTGGTGGTCTAAATTGAGACTTTTATTTCTTTACTAAATGCAAAACTGTTTGATACCTATTCTTTGACATACATATTCCAGTTTAAGGAAAACTGAAAAGATGAATTTTTGAAGAATATATCATGTAGTAGATGAGATAACAATTTATCATTTTCTGACTTTACTATAATTTTATTGTATATTTCTGATACACATAAATTAAATGTGGATGATCTAGACATGTGATAGACTGCAGGTATGATATTTCAGAGAACACAGCCACAGTAAATTAAAACAAAACAAAGCAAAAGCAACAACAACAAAAAGCTCAGAACAGTGCAGTTGTATAGGGTGTATTGAAAGTATTTGTAACAGTAAAAATTTTTATTTGTGTGACATATGGAATTTATAAATAAAACCATTGGGAGAAGGCTGAAAATCATACAGGATATTAAACTCTAGGGAATGTGTGCTGTATCCTGAGGCCAATGCAAAACCAGTGAATGGGTTTGAGAAAAGTTAAATATTGAGGTTTTTTTTTAGTTCTTGTTGCTTTGTTTTGTTTCACAAATCAGTTTGGCTGAGTGTACAAGGTTTAGAGTGGATGGAAAAAATAACACAGAAAACGTAAGGGGCTATTTTATGGGTGAGGTAATGTAAGCCAAAAAATGATGAGGTGAAAGGTAAGGATAGATGTAAAATAATGGTTAAGATGATAAAATTCTTTTAAGATACCATATATTTTGAAACAGCATATGTATTGAAAAATATGATGGATTCTGAAGACTGGTATACCCACTTCTGCTCTCCTAGCTACAAAGTTATTTAACTTTGTACAAGTAATCTCAATTTTCATACTTCTAAAATGGAAATGATCATGTATATTATATATTTTAATTTATTTAAAACACTTGCAAAATATTAGGTAAGGGAGAAATTATTATTACATCTTATTCTCTTCTTCCTTTTGTCACTTTACTCCAAATAAAATACAAGACAGTATAGTTTGAATATTATGTGTGCATTGATAATGTAAGTGTGATAAGAGTTTAGAAATGAGAGAGTCCTGAAGGACAGGAGAAACATTCAGTGAGGCATCTAATTACAAACAATTTTGAACATTCAATATGCATAGATGTTTTTGCAGGTGCTGCTAATATAGTGAAAGCCTAAAAAGCATTACTAAAAGAAAGTTATGGTGCTGCATCTTGTAGGACATTAGTTGTTATGAAGAAAAGAGAATGTCCTATGTTGGAATATAAAGATGATGGAACTAGGGTGTATTTCTCAGGGTTCTCTAGAGGGACAGAACTAATGGGATATATACACACATATATACATATAGGAGTTATATTAAGTACTAACTTACATGATCACAGGGTCCCATCCACAATATGTTATTGGCAATCTGAGGAGCAAGGGGAGCCAGTCTGAATCCCAAAACTGAAGAACTTGCAGTCCAGTGTTCAAGGACAGTAAGCATCAGCACCGGAGAAAGATGTAGGCTGAGAAGCTAGGCCAGTCTCACCTTTTCACGTTTTTCTGCCTGCTTTATATTCGCTGGCAGCTGATTAGATTGTGCCCATCAGATTAAGAGGGGGTCTGCTTTCCGCAGCCCACTGACACAAATGTTAATCTCTTTTGGCAGCACCCTCACAGACACATCCAGAATTAATACTTTGTATCCTTCAATCCAGTCATGTTGACACTCAGCATTAACCATCACAGGAAGGTAGAGACAGCAGAGTAAGAAACTAGAAATAGAGATGACTAACATGTTATTTCATACTCTGGTAGATACAATGTATATTTGTTGTAAAATATCCTATGTATACAGTTAAAAGAAAAAGGAGAATCAATATTGACAAAAAAAAATTTTACACTGTGGTGAAGGAAATATAATTAGTGCTCTCTGTGGAACCAAGAAAGCTAGGAAAACTCACCAATCAGAGAAAAAATTGATTTTGGGGGGTATATTTTAAATTTGAGGTGTATGAAAGTCCAATTTGGCAGCAGGTTATAAATTTTTGTTGGGCTTTCTACTATTCATCAACCTAGCCATAAAAATACATAAATACACAAAACCAATAACCAACACCTTTTATATAAAGGGGAAAGTGGGTGAAATGGAGCAAGTAGTGAACAAGGAAACCACAAGCTCTCTAAAGCATAGCAAGTATCAGCTTTATTCCAGTTCCCCACAAGTTCCTCATTTTCATCTGAGACCACCTCAGCCTGGACTTCATTATCCATATCACTATCTGCATTTTGGCCAAAGCCAGTCATCAAGTCTCTAGGAACTTTCAGACATTCCCACATTTTTCTGTCTTCTGAGCCCTCCAAGTCTCTAGAAGGTTCCAAACTTTCCCACATTTTTCTTTTTTTTTTTTTTTTTGAGTCCTCCAGACTGTTCTAACCTCTGCCTGATACCCAATTCCAAAGTCACTTCTATATTTTTGTGTATCCTTATAGAAGCACCTCACTCTCTGCAGTAACTGTTTACTGTATGAGTCCATTTTCACTCTGCTATACAGACATACATGAAACTGGGAATTTGTAAAGGAAAGAGGTTTAATTGAGTCACAGTTTCACATGGCTGGGGAGGCCTCAGGAAACTTAAAATTATGGTAGAAGGTGAAGCAAACACCACTTTCTTTACATGGCAACAGGAGATACAAGTGCTGAGCAAAGGGGGAAATGCCCCTTGTAAAACCATCAGATTTTGTGAGAACTCACTATCATGAAAACAGCATGAGAGTACCTGCCCCCATGATTCTATTACCTCTTACTGAGTTCTTCCCATGATACATGGGGATTATAGGAACTGCAATTCAAGATGAGATTTGAGTAGGTACACAGCCAAACTATATCAATAAATAACAAAAATTGAAAACTGAAATAAAATAGGGTTTTCTGGTAGCATATTTTACTAAAATTGATTGTGTGAAGAAGAGTTGTACATGTTGTTATGATTACCTAAGAGATTACGTGTCCCCCTCATCCACAATATTAAGCGACAATTGATTCCTTAAGTGAATTCTCTCAAACTTTCACAGGGCAGCAAAACCTAATGTAATTAAATTTTAAGGGAACAGAGGAAATATGAAAGGTATCTGGATGATCTTTTTATTGCTACCCATATCTGTATAACATAGATTTTTAAATATTTATAATATAAATATTAATGCAAAAAATATACAAAATAATAGTAAATATTATTTCAATTGCAGCCAAACCAAGGGGTTTCCTTTGCATTAGAAAAATGCAAAAATTGCTTAATGTTGAAAAATATAATCATCTATTTCACCACATTGAGCCTAAGAAAGTGTATTTTATCAACATACTTAAACACGTTCCAAAAGCCATGCTATAAGAATTAATATTTATTCATGAGTAGAATAAAAAACAGAGAAAGAAGAGAGAAGTTGAAAGGAAAATTTATGTTTGACTAAATAATATATGTAAGGTTTATTGTAGAATTTAAAGTGAGGAAACTGAGGCCAGTATAAGAAAAATTAGGTTCCAATTTATTCAGCTCCCTGGTGAGGTTCTATGGTCCAGGGAAGGGGGCCCAGAGAAGTCACACTTTACTTCCTGAGGCGGGGAGTTTTATAGTGAGTGAGGGTGTCTTGATTGGTTGTGAGGGAATAGGACGTGGTCAGGGCAAGCTACTATTGGTAGGTAGGCGGGACTGCCGGTGAGTGGGCCGTCCAGTAGGAGTGGGGCCAACTGTTATTGGGCAGGGTTTGGCGGGGTTTCTTTTAAATTTTGGTGGGGTTTTCTAATGGCAGGCTAGGTGCTGAGTGCAGAGTCTGGTGTTGAGTGCAGATTTGAGTGCGGAGTGCAGAAGTGGGTGTGGGCTAGGTGCCGAGTGCAGAGGTAGGCGTGTCGAGAGCAGGGGCAGGCGTGTCCAGCCTCCCGTCAAGGCAACCGGCCTTACAATATACATGTATCTTTATAAGATACACACACATATATATACACACACATGGATGCATGAATACATATGCTTATATCACACTTGATAAAAGACTAGAATTGTTTTGTATTAAAAATCAGAATTAGAACAGACAGACCATTATTATACTATTATTATTATAATCACCATTATTAATATTTAAATGTATCCTGGGTAATGATGTCAACAAGCTGGAAGAAAATAGTCTCAGCCATTTTCTTCACCACAGAAACACTGCTAAAACAATAATACATGAGCCACAATACCTTAACAATAATGCCAGAATTCCATTAATAAGTTCCAACCCCCCAACAAGCACAACACTGAGAAATATTATTTTGAAATGGGCAAGAAGAGCTGTTTTACTTTACATACGTTAGCCCATCCTGCAAGCTGGCACAGCTCAGCACTGAGAGATATCCACTCAACTGATTATTTCTCCCTCAGGGGAAACAATGAATGAAGCATGCATATGAAATATCTAGCCTTTTGGGGTGCTGTGTGAGGTACTTCTGTCTCCCCTCACTTAGAGCACAGATGGAACTGGTATAGAATGCTTGGGAGGCAGCTAAGAACAAAGACAAGACATGGGGCTCTCAGAAGTCTCAATAATATTGTAGGATTGAAATAAAGTACACAACTCTAAAATTTCTTCTTCAGGAGGAGGAGATAAAAGTGGTACTTTCATTCACTCTCCTGGTTCTTTAATGCACTTCCCTAGGAAAAATTATCAGATGTCTCTCAGCAGCCTATTTGGTTTTGTTGTATTGAGAGAAGGTACACAATCCTGAGACTTCTACTACAAGAAGAAGGGAGAGAAGTGGAGCTTGTACCCAACCTCATGACATTTCAGTGCAATTCCTTAGGGAAAAAATTACCAGCAGTTTTATGACAGCGTACATGGCTCTGCAAGTTTGGGAAAAGCTACACAATCCTGAGACTTTTCTCTCTTCAGGAGAAAGGGAGAAGATTAAAGTGTGCATCCAACATCCAAACCTACCAATGCACTGCATTAGAGAAAAAAAAAGGGGCAGTTTATGGCAAGTAGCACACAATCCAGAAACTTATCTCCCAGAACAAAGAAAGAGAACTGGAGATTGAATATCTATAAAAAATATTTAAAGGGCTTCCAGAATCTCTAGCTAGGATAATTCATGAAGGTTTTCTCTTTCCAAAACCAGTTTATGAAGACTGAAAGTGATGGTTGCTAATTCAAACATGCAGACACTGATACAAAGTTATAAGAAACAGAAGGAATCATAAAAATATGACATTACCAGAGAAACAGAACAAATCTTCCCACAACAGATACTAAAGAAATGAGGACTATAGATTTGTTAAAAAGAATTAAATCATTTTTAAAAAGATAGTGTAGTAGGAGAAAACACACAAATACAACTAAACAAATCAGAAAAGTGATACACATAAACAGAATGAGAATACCTACAAAGATACAGGAACAATAAAAACAAAAATTTTGGAGCTGAGGAATAAACAACTTAAAAAAATTCAATATAGGGCCTCGAGCAAACTTGAGCAAGAAGAAAGAATCAGCAAATTCAAAGACAGGTCAGTAGAAATGATCTACTCCACAGAGTGAAAAGAAAAATTGAAAAGTGATTAAGTCCTATGATATAAGGAACATGATTATGTAGACCAAAATACGTATTGATAAAATTCAAGATAGAAAAGGTAGAACCGGAAAACTTAATTAAACCAGTTCTGACTAAAAGAGTCCCATACTTGGGGAGGAAAGTACACATTCAGGTTCATAAAGTATGAAAGATTCCAAATAGGCTGATCCCAAAGAAATTTTCACTGAGTCTTGTTATAATCATATTGTCAAAAGTCAAGGATAAAAAGAGAATGTTGAAAGCAAGAGAAAAATATAATTTTGATGTAAAACAAAGCTCACATAACACTGTTACTGAATTTCTTAGTGGAAACCTTACAGGGCAGAAGGGAGTGAAATACATCACTGCAAAATATCAACAAATCACTACGACAACATGAGAGAAAAGGAGGAACAGAATAATTTAAAAATAAGCAGAAAACAATGATCAAAATGGCAATGGTAAGTTCTTCACTTTCTATAATTGCTCTAACATAAATGAATTAAATTTACCAATCGAAAGACATAAAATTTTAAATAAAAGAAAACAAGATCTTTCTTCTACAAAGAAGAAAAATATCAACTTTACACCTAAAGGAACTAAAATAAAACAATTTAAGCTTAAAGTTAAGAGAAGTAAGGAAATAATAAGGATTAGAGCAAACTCTTGCAAAAGCTAAAATAAATAAAAGATTTCCAAATTTATTTTCAGACGTAGCATTAGCCTGATAGCAACCAGGCAGGAATACTACAAAAAATAAAATAAAAAAATCAAAGGCCATTGTTCCTGGTAAACATATATACATATGCCATTCTTGCATTGCTATAAAGAAATATGTGAGGCTACATAGTTTATAAAGAAAAGAAGTTAATTTGTCTCATTATTCTGCAGGCTATACAAGAAATATGGGACCAGTATCTGTTCAGCTCCTGGGGAGCCTTCAGGGAGCTTTAACTCTTGGCAAAAGGCCAAGTGGGAGCTTGTACATTACATAGCAAAAGCAGAATCAAGATAGCGACACTTGGAGTCAGCACAAGTGCCACACGCTTTTAAACAACCATGAGATGTCACAAGAACTCACTACCATGAGGAGAGTACCAAGGAAATGGTGCTAAATCATTCATGTGACATCTCCTGTGATCCAGTCACCTCCCATCAGGCCCCACCTTTAACATTGAAGATTACAATTTGACATGAGATTTAAAGGGAAAGCATATCCAAACTATATCATTCTTCTGCTGGCCCCTCAAATCTCATTTTCTTCTCACATTGCAAAATATACTCATTCCCTGCCAACAGTACCCCAGTATCTTATTCTAGTATTAACTCTAAAGTCTAAAGTCTCATGTGGAAATGAGTTCCTTCCACTAATGAGCCTGTAAAATCAAAATTATTTGCTTTATTTACTTACAAGATAAAATTGTTGTACTGGCATTGAGTAAACATTCCCATTCAAAAAGGCATAAATCAGCTAAAATAAAGGGGCTACAAGACCCATGCAAATCCAAAACTCAGAAGGGAAGTGATTAAAATTTAAAGCTACAAAATAACATTGTTTGACTCCATGTCCCACAGTTAGGGCAGCTTGTGCAAGGATTGGGCTCCCAAGGAATTGAGAAGCTTTGCTTCTGTGGTTTTGCAAGGTTCAGCTCCTATGGCTGTTCTCTTACATTGTTGAGTACCTGTGGCTTTTAGATGTACAGTATACTTTTTAGATGTACTCACTGCCCTTCTGAGTTTTGGATTTGCATGGGTCTTGTAGCCCCTTTACTTTGTCTGATTTTTCACTTTTTAGCAAGGGGTTGCTCCACAGCCTGCTTGAATTCCTCTCCTGGTAATGCTTTTTCTTTCACTGTCACATAGCCAGTCTGTGAATTTTCCAAACTTTTATGCTGTGGTTTCTATTTTAATATAAATTTAAACTTTAAGTCATTTATTTGCTCCTGAATCTGAGCATAGGTGAAGAAGAAGCCATATAACATGTTGAATAATTTGCTGCCTAGAAATTTCTTCCACCAGATCATAATTTAGAAAATACAAAAATAAAAGAAGAGTAAAGCCTTCATAATATTTGGGACAACATAAAATGACTGATTATTCAAATTATTAGTATCCCTGGGCAAAATGACAGAATGAAAGAGTTAGAAAACCTATTAAAATATTAGATAAAAATTCTGCAATTTTAGCAAAAGGCCAAGAAGTTCAGATATTAGAGGCCCAAAGATTCTAAAACAGATATAATGCAAAAAGGTCGTCTCCACATCATGTTATAGTCAAACTGTCTAAATTCACAGCAAAAGAGAGGGTACTAAAAAACAGCGAGAGAAAAGTACTTACTCACCTATAAAGGAAACCCCATCAGAGTAACAGCATATTTCTCATCAGAAATTTTATAGACCAGGAGAAAATCCAGTAACATATTTAAAGTGCTGGAAAAAAAACTGCCTCATTAGGATACCATATCCAGAAAAATTATCATTCATAAATGAAGACTAAATAAAGTCATTCTCAGATAAGCCAATGTGAGAAAATGTATCACCACTAGATTGATCCTACAAGAAGTGTTCAAGGGAATCCTAAACTTGGATGCTAAAAGACATTTACCATCAGGAAAAAACATAAAAGTATAAAACTCACTGGTAAACCAAACAAATGTGGAAGAGAAAGTTCTCAAATGTAGTATGCCACTAAACCACAATGACAGTAAGAAGAAAAGAACAAAGCATATACAAAACACACAGGGAATGATTAACAATATGATGGTAACACAACTTCGCATATCAATAATAACATTGAATGTAAGTAGATTAAATTCTTCTGTTAAAAGAGATAGACTGGATGAATAAAGAGATAGACTGGGTGAATGAATAAAGACACATGCTACAGCTATATGCTGCTTACAAGAATTACACTTTAGCTGCAAAAACATATAGACTCAAAGTAAATGGACTGAAAAAGATACTTTACACAAACAGAAACCAAAAATGACCAGGAAAAGCTATCCATAGATGAAACAGACTTTAAGTCAAAACAGTTTAAAAAAGACAATGTCACTGTATGGAGTGACTTTTCTACATTATTTTAAAATATTTTTTGTGTGATCATTGATGTCTCTGTTCCTTTAGCTTATTTTTCATTTACCATTTGATAGAGATTTCCTTAAACATCTCAAGTAAACAGCAACAACAACAAAAATCTCCCTAGCTGGGCTTTGTGTTGCTTTCAAAACAGCCAAGCAATTTTCAGCCCTGGTTTAGTCTCCCTTTCCTACTTTCACAGAGCTTGAAAGTCCACCAAAAGTGAAAGCTCTAGAGCTCACTTTTTTTTTTTCCCCCCCTAATCATGCACCCTGTCCTGGACATGCATATAGCCTTCTAGATTTCCTTGAATATAAAAGTTCATATTATCCAAAGTTTCTCCTACCCAGATTTTCCTCCCAGACTGTTTGGGGTATCTGTTGTTTGCAGTATCCTTTGCCCCAGGAGGCAGTAGCTAGTTTGTCTTTCATTGTTTTCTATGAATGCCCTCTTTGTAGCTACTTCTCTGACATGAGAGAGTTCTATGCTAGGCAAAATAAAGACAAAACCTTTGTATTAATTCTTTGTGGAGCCCTCACATAGGTCAGAACACACAAACATAGTTATTTGAGATTTGCTCTTCTTCCTCCGGAACAAGGAACGCACATTAAGACCATGAGTGACCCTCTTCAGGATTACCGCCAAGCTAGAAAAGAGGTTTTGTTGTGGTAAACCTTTGACTATTTTTCAGAGTTCTAATAGAGTTAATCCTGGACATTTTGGACTAGATTTTCAAGTGTTTATTTCTGAAAGAAAGAACCCTTCTTGTTTCCCACTTTGCTTCTCTTGCTGATGTTACTAACTTTCAGTCTATCATTTTTATCATTTTCTAAATAACAGCTTCATTGAAATATAAATTCCCATATTACCTAATTTGGCCAATTAAAGTGCCCAATTCAGTGTTTTTAGTATTTCCAGAGTTATTTAATCAACACCACTGTTTAATTTTGGAATATTTTCATCACCACAGAAGGAAACTCCTTACCCATTAGCAGTTTCTCTCTATTCTCCTCTCCCCACAGTCTCTGGCAACCATTAATCTAATTTCTGTCTCTTTACACTTGCATATTCTGAGCATTTCATTCAAATTAAATCTTATGTGACTTATTTTATATAGATTTATGACTTTTGTGTTGCTTCTGTCACTTATTTTTTGATTTTTCACGATTATCTTCTTTTTCATATTTTCTTCTTTTACTCTGCCATGTGTTCTGATTAATTCTTCAGTACTGTCTTCCAATACATTAATTATTTTCTGCCTGTGTCAAGTACAGAGTTTATCTAATTTTTTGGGTGTTTTAAAATTTAATTTACTATATATTTTCCTTATTGAGTTTCCAGTTATTTATTATGTGTACGTGTTTGATTCATAGATATATGTTTTACTCAATTGTTTTTGTTTATGAATTACCTATTTTATGTCTTTGATCAGAGGTCAACATATTTATTTTAGGTAAAGGGACAGATAATAAATATACTAGGCTTTGCACGCTATATGGTCTCTGTTGCAACTATTCAACTCCACCTTTGTAATAGGAATAAAATCATATATACTATGTAAAACATCATGACTGTACCTCTATAAAATTTTATTAACAGACATGGATATCAGATGTTTGAATTTCATAAAATGTTTATGTGTTACAAAATGTTATTTTGATTTTGATTTGTTCATCCATTTAAAAATATATAAATCATTTTTAGCTTCCTGGCTATACAATAGCGTATGGCAGATTGCAGCTCAAGAAATCTTAGATAATATGAAACATATAATTTGTAGTAATTTTAAATTGCTTTATTATTTATACTTTGTTCTGGGTAAATTTATTTCTTTTGAGTTGGATTTTTCTCTTTTTAATTGATACATGAAAAATGTGTGTATGTGGTACAGAGTGATATTTTGACATGTATTCAATGTGTAATCATCAAGTCAGTGTAATTAGCATATCTATCACCTGAAAAACACCTTTTTTTTGTGTTGGGAACATTCAAAATTCTCTCTTCCAGCTACTTCAAAATATACAGTTAATTATCGTTGACTATAGTCACCTCACAGTGCTATAGAACCCTAGAAATAATTACCAATTTCTAGCTGTAATTTTGTATTCATTAACCAGCCTCTCCCAATTTTCTCTCCCAATCCACCCTGCCGCCTACACTTTCCGGCCTCTGCTAACTATAATTCTGCTCTCTATTTATTTTTATTTAAGGTATATATGTTTCTTTACTTCAGTTTTTTTGGGGGCGCAAGTGGTTTTTGGTTACATGGATTAATTTTATAGTGGTGAAGTCTGAGTTTTTAGTGCACCTATCACCTGAGTAGTATACATTATACCCAATACGTAGTTTTTATTCCTTACCTTCCTCCCTACTTTTCCATTTCCGAGTCTCTTATGTACATTATACCACTCTATAGGTCTTTGCATACCCATAGCTTAGCTCCCACTTATACATGAGAACATATAGTATTTGGTTTCCCATTCTCGAATTATTTCACTTAGAATAATGGCCTCCAGATCCATCCAAGTTGCTGTAAAATACATTATTTCATTTTTTTATGTCTGTCTAATCTCCACTTCTAACAGCTTAATTTTTTAGCTCCCACATATAAGTGAAAACATACGGTATTTATCTTTCTGGGCATGACATTTTTCACTTAATATAATGCCATCCAGTCTCATCTGCATTGTCAGGAATGACAGGATTTAATTATTTTGTATGTCTGAGAAGTATTTCACTGCACATATATACCACATTTTAAAATCCATTAATCTGTTGATGGGCATTTAGGTTGATTCCATACCATACTTCAGCTATTGTGAATAGTACCATAATGAATAAGGGGGTACAGATATTTCTTTGATATACTATTTTTTTTCGGTGGGGGGGGGATACCTAATGGTAGGATTGATGGTTTATATAGCAGTTCTGTTTTTAGTTTTCTAAGGAAACTCCATGCTGTCTTTCATAATAGTTTTACCAATACACATTCTCACTAATAGTTTATAAGAGTTCCATTTTCTCTCCATTCACACTAGTATATGTTATTTTTTATCTTTATGATAGCCATTCCAACTGAGGTGAGATATTTCATTGTGGTTTTGGTTTGCATTTCCATTATCATGAGTGATGTTGAACATGTATTCATACACCTATTGGGATTTGTATGTCTTCTTTGGAACAATATTCAGACCATTTACTTATTTTTAAATATTTTTTGTTGTAGTTGCATACTTTGAGTTCTCATACATTGTGGGCATTATTCTCTTATCATACTAATTGTCGGCAAATACTTTCTTCCATTCTGCAGGTTGTCTTTTCCCTCTACTGTTTTCTTTGATGTGCAGAAGCTTTTCAGTTTGATAATAATATTTAGCTCTAACAATATTACCTTATACATTTGCACTTACCTTTTTCCTGCAATGAAAAGTTTCTCTTGCCTCTGAGCCAGTCTTGGCTGGGTGCTTTGCTTTCCTCTTTATGCTGCCATCCAGTTTCCATGTCTCAGAGGGCCTTTGTCACTTCCTTGCTTAATTCAAGTGTTCTCTCCTAGACACTCTATTCAATGCAAAGTTATCTACATGTTATTTCCATCCTTCTTTGTGAAGGAGGAGAATACTGGGAACCTTTAGTCAGATATATTGATGACATCTCCTTGGATTTCTTTTGTTATTTTCTTCTGTGTTTTGATATTTTGTTTAACTGGCTCATCTTGAATGGAATTTTTATTTCTCCTTCAGAGTGACATATATTAATGAGTTGGGGATCATGATGTCATGGTAGCATACAAGATAACAACAATTCCAAGATGTGTCAAAGAGCTTTTTTACAGCATTTCAGATTCTTTTAGCCTCATTTGCCTAAGTAACTGGCCTTAACCCAGTTATCTTCTGTAACTAACTTCAAACCAGAACTATCTGAATGTACTTCGTATAATTTATGTACTACATCTTTCATTTTCTTTGCTAAGCCTTCTTGACACTGACACGTGGATGAGTACATGTACTATCAAATTGTTAGAATTAATATCTCATGGGTAATACTTTTACCAATGAGAGCTAGAAGATGGCATATAAATATTTCTCTGTCTCCCCAAGATGAACTTTTCTATGAAGTAATTATTTTGCTTTCTGCAGAAAGATTCTGTAGGAAACTAGTTGTATTTAGTACCAAGTGGTGGCAAGTTTGGCATCTCACCCTCATACTGAATCTTTCTTTCTATATGCCTAGGTCTTTTTCTGTTACTCCCATTCCTAAGCTCACACTGTGTAATAATGAAGAAAAATAACATTTTGCCTCGGACTCTATTTCCTGGAAGACCCAGGCTAAGACACAGTCACTAAGCTTTCAGTTTGGCTACCACGGGTCATTTTTTTTTTCATTAACTTTCTCTGCTTCTACCCACCATTCCAGTTAATAAATTATATAAAAACAATTTTCCAGGATAACAGTAACAGAATATTTTCATGGTGGGGAGAATACCAAATTAAGCCCCTGATTCCACTCAGTGAACCTTTCTTTAGTCTCCCAAGCAGTATTTCTGGCCTCCACAGTAATCTATCTCTGGGCCACTTCTAACTGCTTCCAGCCCTTAAGCTCAGTACAGTATAATGTCAATCTTAGATTAATGTTTTGCTTTTTTTCAATTTCTGATCCATAGGATTGGTTAGTTTGTAAGCATTTATGAATGAGAAAAGAAATTGAAGAGTGAACTGAGAATGTTTTATTGAATGAAAGTTTCTAAATAGAGACATGTTGGTAATTAAAATACTGACAAAAGTTACAATTTTCTGGTGATGTATAAGGCAAAGCTTTTCATAAATTTATCATTTTGAGTAATTTTTAAATTACAAAATTTTGAAACACAATTAAAAGCACTTTTTGGTTGAAAGTCCAAAGACAGCTTCCTTTCTCTTCCTATTTCTGTGCTACTTCATCATGAGATATTTGTTTATGAGCTTAAAAGGCTTTATTAAAATAAACCTTTCACACCAATAAATTCATCTTCATGAATTGTTGGTCTGAGCAATGACATGATGTGGTAGGCTGGATAATGGTTCCCCAAGCGTGTCCACATCCTAATCCCCAGAATCTCTGAATAATTTATCTCACACAAGTATCTTACGCGAAAGATACTTTACACTTGTCATTAAATCTTTTTTTTTTTTTTTTTTTTTTGGTCTTTATTAAAGAGAGGTAAGAGATTCAGTCAGAATAGATGTAACCACAGAGACTAGGGGTTGAGGTTATAAGATAAACAAAGCGCTAGCCATTAGCACCCTTTAGAAGATGCAAATGGCAAGGAGATGGATTCTCCCTTCAGAGACTTGCAACTCTGTATCAGGAAAATATCACAATACTCAGCCAAGGTCTGCTTTTACTAATTACTTAGAAGCCACTTTCAAGTCAATTTCTCCATTTTTTTTTTCACTAGGGTAAGGAGTTGGAGATGAATTTCAATGTCCAATTATAAAAATGATTTAGTCTGTCACAGAGTTTTACTATTTTAACAATTAACTTATAATATCCTTGGGTAAACCTCTTTTTAAAACCATATGTTTGATTTCCTTCTTTTATTAGGTTGCATACTATTTCATTGTCTGTGTGATCATGTGTGTGTTTCACATTTTCTTTTCCATTAATCTATCAGTGGACATTTAGGGTGCTTCCATATTTTGGCTATTGTGAATATGGATGAAGCTTTAGGACATCATGCTAAGCAAAATAAGCCAGACACAGAAAGACAAATATTACATGATTGCACTTATATGTGGAGTTTAAAATGGTTATACTTGTAAAAGTAGAGAGTAGAACGTTGGTTGTCAATGCCTGCGATAGAGGAATGAATAAATGAGGAGATATTGGTATACAGGTACAAGGTTTCAGTTATACAAGCTGAATAAGTTCTGGAGATCTAATGTACAACATGATTACTACAGTTAACAATACTGTTGCATCCTTGAAATTTGCTAAAAGGGTAGATCTTTAATGTTCTCACCATTAAAAAAGAAGGAAAATGGTAACTATGTAAGGTGATGAATATATGAATTATGATTGTGATGATTAATAAAAGTATATCAAAATATCAAGTTATAAATCTTAAATATGAACATTTTCTACTTATCAAATATGGATCAGTAAACCTTAGGGGAAAACATACATGCTTCTGCTTGCAAAAAGTGTGGCATAGAGGACCATAAAATGTGTACTCTCTGTAACTAAGGAGCCACATTATAAAAAGGTCATGCAGTGTTATAATTCTCATAACTCCCCACAGAAACCAACCCTGTGAAGCTTTAGAACACAAACAACTGAAGAGTATGTCTACTGGAGATGGAGAAGGGAAGAAAGGGAAGAGCTAAGTGGTGATGGCACCATAGGAGGTGCTCTCCCTGAAGGACAGTGATGACACTGCTTATTCATTCAGAGACAGTCAAATGTGCTCCTTGGCAAGCTTACACAAATACCTTTTTATTAACAAGTCAAGTATTTACATCTGTGACAAACAAGTCTATGCTTTAAAGAGTTTCATAGCCTGAGGTTCTCAGTAACAAGACCAGAATAAAAGTTTGTCAAGTTGGTAACACTCATTTCATGCCAAGTAGGCTTAAATACCCAGGTGTGGTCACATATTAGGAAAGATGGAAATGAGTTAGGGGCATTAAATAAGGAGTTTTGGCAGCTGCTGGGTTTCATGAACAGAAATGGTGAAATACTTTCTATGGTTGAATATTAATCATTGCATGGTTGTTCTCTGGCAGGGCTATAAAGTGCAAACTTCCAGCCTACGGAATCAGAGCACATGTTCTGGCCATCTACTGATAGTGTCTGAAAGTATTAATATGCTCCATATCTCCCTTTTTCTTCAATGAAAATTATTTTTTGTATCTGTGGCTGAAATATGGAACAAATTGATTTTTTAAAGGGAAAGTACAAGTTTTTATTTTTCCCCTCATTTTGGTAGGGCCCTGTTCACTTGGGATTTCGTGCGTGCGTGTGTGAGTATGTGTGTGTGTATATATATCTATCTCTCAAAAATAACTTGAGCACATGAAAGTGTATCTTTTGAGTTTCCCTAGAAGTACCTGCCATGATATTGTAAGATGGAAACAAATCCTGGAAGTAAATGTTAAGTCATGGAGTTCTTCATATATGATTGTTATTGATGGGCCAGTGGCTATCGTGTTTAAAATATCCTAAGCATATCCTAAAAGTTCTCAATCAGATATACAGAATAAAAATACTTGTAAGGGGATTGATTCAGTCATTAGGCAAACTATATGTATACCTTTTTTTTCTAGGAGATATGGAGAAATTAAAACAGACATGGCTCCACATGTAGCCTTTTAGAATCTAGAAGAAACAATAACAAATTGACAACCACCATTTATTATTCGTAATGTTGTATTTATTAGTAAAATTATACAATCAATCACATTTAATCATTAAAGGAATTCTACAAGCCAGTTGTTATTATTTCTTTTTTAAAAATCTTGAATTTGGTTCTCCTAATGAAATCATTGATTTACCCAAAGTCATACAGTTAGTGAGTGGCAGAGCTTTAATTCAAACCTGGAATTATCTGACTGTATAGTCCAAGTTTTTAACAACCTGCTTTAGTTATTTATACTGAAAATATTTTAAGAAGCCTATAAATAGATGTAATGCAAGGTAGGAGCTGTGAAAATGATATAGAAATGGTATCTTGGAATTTCAGAATAAGTTGGGATCATTTCAGGATGGATGAATGATATGAGGCCATTTGGTGGCAATTTAATTGGACCTTAGAGAAGGGAAAGGTTTTAATTTTGTGAAGATGTTGGTAGATGAATATCCTAACAAATAATGGGAGGAAAATATGAAATCAGGATGGTAAAATACAGAAAGAAAAAATATATTGATAATATTCGCTGGAGTATAGCATTCTTGAGAAGCAATAGTGAAGAGATAAGATATGAAAGTAAGGATGATGTCAAATTGTGAAGAAAGAAGTTCAAAACACTTCCTCTAAAAATAGAATAGTCAGTCTTGTTGAAAACATTCAGGTGGGTTTGACTGTTTTTCCTATCTGATCTGCTTTCCTCTGACTGTTATAATTTTGACTAGTGACATAAACTGTTTGAAAATTTTGTAAAATCCCACAGGGCAGATTTTTGTAAAGCAAATTGATAGCTATAGATACAGTATTTAAATGTAAGTCCCTAGATTTTTTTTCTGAGTGATTACTTTAAAATTTAAATGTAAGTACAGATCAAGATTGAAAGTATACTGGCCAATAAAAAAATAATTTGCATGTGAGACATTTAGGTGATTGAAAGCTTAAGCAAATACATGTGTATTTGTGACTACCTGCCTGAAGAAGGACCCTCCTCTGTCTGGGAATATTTTTTGTTTAGATCATAAATGGACTCACTTGTTGCTATTATGAAAAATGTGGATAACAACATAGCTCACTAGATTTATTAATCAACCCTAAATATGAATGAGATGATAGATGTCACAGATCATCTTTATATTCATTTAGCACGGTAAGTCACTGGTGAGATTACAAAATTTTATGCATGTCTAACTCTTAACTAAAATGAAACTTACCTGATAAAGTTATCTTCTTCAGGAGATAGATACAACGTGTTTGAATTCTTCTAGATAAATATGTTACTATAATACAAATATTTATCTCTGCTCACTCTCTCCTGAAACCTGACTGAAATGGCAATAAAGAAACAAGGCATTTAAACATTAACTTAAAAACAGGAGAGAGATGGCGGGGGGGGGGGGGGGGGGGGGGGGGGGGCCCGGGGCACAAACAAAAAAACCCAACCAAACGATTGAAAAAATGGG
>CAUYLG010057007.1:0-46293 GCA_963573385.1 Cacajao melanocephalus | reverse complement strand
GGGACCAGCCGAGCCGGAGTCGTCCCGTATACTCCGCGCCGAGAAGCGCCGTGCTGGGGCGCCGGCAAAATAGCCGCGCCGGCCAAAAAAGTCGCGCTGGCGACCCGTGTGGCTCCTCCGCCGGGAATCTCCTAGTCTGTGTGCAACAAAAATTCGTCTGAAAGTGTGGCGTCCACTCGCTCTCTGCGCTTTCACTGGGAGCTACAATCCTGAGCTGTTGTTAATCGGCCATCTTGGATCTCTCTCTGAAAATTATATGCTTTTATTGTTACCCATGGAATTCCAAAGTTTTACTAGGATGTTTTTCACATGAGCTACTTATAAATTTGTTTACTCATTATTCAGAGTGCTTTTCAGTATAAAGAGTCATGAATTTCTTCACATCGAGGACATTTTTAATAATATTAATTGATATATGCTTTAGAATTCTAACTCCATGAAAACTGAGCTTTTTAGATGAATCCTCCAATAGTTAGCACAGTGCCTTAATGAATTGGGTGCATTATAAAATCACCTTGAATTATAAATGCCCTCAGAAAAGAACACAATGTCTACTTCCTGATGGGGTTCAATTAGGAAAAGTTCATAGATTATGTAGCATGTTGAATATGCCTTGAAGACAGAGCCGATTCTGATAGTTAAAGAACAGTTTTAAAATGTGAAATAATAGCCAGGGCTAAGTTGTGGTTTGGAAAGTTTTAGGCAGCAGAAATAGCTTTGCTAGAATAAAGGGAATTATGGCAAGAAGTAGATACATGGCTAGAATGATAGGTATCAGTTTTTGCAGGGTGTTTTACCCCAGGTGAAGACGTTTACATGTGGAGTGACATCATTCACATGATGTACATGAATTTTAATATGACTGAGTTGTATGAGTGACTGGATTTGGACAGGAAGGGTTAAGTGGAGATTCGTTAGAAGGTTCTGTGGTTAAATTGATGGGAGATTATAAGGGTCACAACCAATGTAGTGGCATTAATCATAGAATGTGAGAGACGGGGGAGAGAAAAAGATGATGATGTCACTATGTCAGCACGGGCAGGTTAACAGAAAGAAAAGTCAGAATTTCAAGGAAATACGGCAGCCAATGAAGAGGACTTGGGCTTGAAAAATGATTTCAACGTTAGGTGTATTTAGGTTCTGGTTTTCTTGGAACATCTGTCTGGGGAACTCCAATAGCAAGATAGAAATAGGGCATTAGAAATTAGAAAGGTGGGGATGATGAATAGGTACAAAAAAATTAGTGAGAAAGAATGAGTAAGACCTAGTATTTATAGTATAACAGGGTAGCAAGAGTTAATAATAATTTAATCCTACATTTTAAATAACTAAAAGTGTATAATTAGATTGTAACACAAAGCATAAATGCTCGAAGGAATGAATACTCCATTCTCCATGATGTGAATATTACGCATTATATGCCTGTATCAAAACATCTCATGTACCCCATGCCTATATATACCTATTATGTATCCACAAAAATTTTAAAAAAAGTAAGGAAGGAAGAACAACTATTAATAGCATGTGGTATGCAGATGCTTTATAAAATATAGTTTTGTTTTTGTTTTCTCGGGGCTTAAAATGTATTTGTGAGGTCAAAGTAACACCTTGTAGGCAACAATAATAAAGAGAATGTAACTTAGTGCTGACTTGGCATGACACATTTTCAGTGTTGTGGGCATTTAGGAAAAAAGGGGATTAAGAGCCTGTTGGAGCCAGGCGCGGTGGCTCACGCCTGTAATCCGAGCACTTGGGGAGGCCAAGCTGGGTGGATCATGAGGTTAGGAGATCGAGATCATCCTGGCCAACATGGCAAAACCCTGTCTCTACTAAACATAGAAAAATTAGCTGAGTGTGGTGGCACACACCTGTAATCAAGGTGCTTTGGAAGCTGAGGCAGGAGAATTGGTTGAACCCAGGTGGCAGAGGTTGCAGTGAGCTGAGATTGCACCACTGCACTCCAGCCTGGGCAACAGAGCAAGACTCTGTCTCAAAAACAGACAAACAAACAACAACAACAAAAACTTGTTAAAGAGAACTTAAGTTGGCCTTTGATGGGTGACAGGGTTTAGTTGGGTGCAAGCAAGCACAGGGAAGTTTGACATTGATGCTATCTTTTAGAATTAAGAAGTAACAATATGTTATGGTCATTATGAGTAAAAGTCTTGATAACCAATTATGCCTTATTCTCATGTATGTCTGTGTTTCTGTACTCTTCATGGCAGTTTGCTGCTGCATGTCTGTCATCCACACTAAATCTGAAGTAGGTCTGTGTCTGTTTAGAACTGTAGATGGCACAGGATAGTGAGTTTAATAACAGATACAAAATGTGGAACTGACGGGATGTGTGGCCCTTCAAACGAGATGGTGCTTAATCCCTTGGAAAGTAATGTAATGCAATGCAAGATTTCACGGAGACTTTAGGTGATTTTGTTTCCCAGGAAAACCTAACATGAATTATGCGGCTGTACACCCCTGGGATGGGCACCAATAGACCAAAACAAATTATTTTTTTTTCAAAGAGCAGATGAAATCTTGCTCATTTTCCCCACGATATTGCTGTCTGCTTTCTGGAAGAAGAAGCAAAGCACATCCTTGATGTGTGTGGGTGTGATGCAGCATCTTCTAAGAGGTCTGCAAAGAGACATTGCAAAGCCGGGGCTGTCACTGATTGCTCTGTGAAACATTCTCTAGGCCCTTCCTGCTCTGGTGATCACTTAAGTAGATATTCTAGAAGCACATACTCTACAGATGGAGAATTGTCACCATCTGCCAGGACAGTCTCTGCTTGTCTTTCATGACTCAGCTCAAATGTCATGACTTCAGGGGGCCTTCAGCTCTCTGGCCTTCCCTGCCCCCATGAAGGCACTACCCAGTGCCCCCAGCTTTGCTCCTTCGGCTGCCTTTTAATCACTTACCTCTTCTTGTTAATTGTTGGTGGAATTGTCTGTAGACTGTGACCTTGAGTGTGTGGAGTCTGGTAGAGTCATCTCTGGATTCCACACTGTGAGAACCATGCTTGACCATTGCAGGCTCTCAACAAAGGCTTGCCGAGGGCTGAATGAATGAATGGATGGCATGAATGGATGGGCTCTGGTGCATTTTGTGCCCACGTTTTGCTTACCAGCAGCTGCATTGGTCTACAAAATGAACATGTTGACTCAAAGTATCAGAGCTGCTCTCCTTCCAGTGAAGACTTGGGTGGAGTGAGATGCAGGTTATGGGGATACATGTGACCTCTACTCCTCATTCAGAAGGATACATGTCTTACAGGGCCATAAGAAATGAGAACTGAATTCTCTGTGTGTTTGAATAAACTCCCACCTTTTCACTCCACTATAGTCTGAGAAAAGTTCACTGCACAAATAATGGCAGTGTACACCCCTCACAGACATGATCCTTTCTCCTGTCTTTGAAGAAAATACCGTGTGAAACCATGAGATACCATTGGCTCCCTTCCCTAAAGAGACTGAACTCTGCCTTAAATATCAAAGGTGTGGGGCACTGGCAATTTCTTTGCATGCAAATTACCCCATTGCTGCTGTTTTGCTGCTCTTGGGAAGTTCCAGTTTTGCTTTCCTGGGAATGAAGTTTAGTAAAATGGGAAATGCAGATGCCTGTAAAAATTTCATTGAGACAAATGATGGGACAAATTGCTCTCTATGGGGTTCCATTCAGGAAAATGGAGGCATGGCATTGTTAGTATTATTATCATTAGCAGCATGGCAACTTAGTCTGTTTTCATACTGACAGCAAAAAAAGTAATATTTATCTCCTTGGTCATCCAGAGAAGTGCTATGGATTTGCAATTTTGCACTTTAGTGGGGTAATAGAAGAGGTACAGAAATCGAGGCTGTTTTAAGTTTTCATGCAAGGGTAGAACACACAAGATCTGTGAGTAAATGGAAGCTTTGGTCAAGAAATGGAGGTTGTATGTTCGATTTGAAGGTCTTGAGTTCTCTTTGGGATAATTGTGGACAGTCTTTTCTCGAGGAGCATGAATCTATCAGCCAGCTGGATTTTATACTGTAGAATTAGCCTTTCAAAAAGAACAAGGCATTGTTAGCTTCATTGCTATATGGCAGTGCAATGAGGTGATATATGAGGATGTATTTTGAAAACTGCCAAGTGCTGTGTCTGGGAAGGACGACAGTGAGTGTGATGATCATGATGATCATGATGATTTATCAGCAGACTTTCTAACCCAGAGATATTTTCCCCCAATCAGTCCTGTGGGGAAATGAAGGTCTATAGCCTCATAAATCACAGCAAGTCAGTCCCCAGCAAAGGAGACACAGGTGTGAAATTCCACATGTAGCTGGAATTCAGAAGCCCCAGGGTATTGAATGCTGAGAGCTTTGTATCTCTGTGAGAAGTTCTCTGTAAGAAGTCATCTCTGCAAGCAGTCACTCTTGCATTGAGGGCACTGAGCTAAAAGAAAAGCTTGATTTGCTATTCAGAGGGTCTCACATATCACTTTGATTGCACAGGCACTCCATCCTGTTTTTATACACCATACCCACCTGCAGTCCCTAAACACACATCCTCACATTGCACATAGTCGGCTCCATGCGCACACCTCTCATCTGATGTGCACAGACCCGCATCTACATCCCTGAACACTTACTCCCTCTGTAATTTACACACAAAGCCTGCCTACCCTCATACATACTGCCTCTCCAATCTCATTCCATCTCCACAGCCCCCAACCCTTATTCATATATCCCTCACATCCTTCATAAACACACACCTTGCACATCTGTACACACTCCCACATACCCCGCTCTTATGTACGATTACATGTTCTCCCTCATCCCATATACATACCACTACATGCAGACCCATAAGATATACTCAGACACTCATATACATAGTCATGCTTGCATGCGGGTGGTCACAGTGTGTCTAGGGTAGAGAGAGGTACAATTCTAGAGGGACATGTTAATCTGTCATTCTCTTCCCCCTCCTTCTGGTCTTCCCTTCTGGCTCCCTCCCTGACAACTGTAGAGCAACTCTTTTCAGTTTTCATAAACATGCTTGGTTTTGCCTAAAACATAAGTATATAGCCTGAATTACTATCTATCTACCTTTTTAAAAACTTAATGAATGAATTTTTGTTTTATTTCTAAAGATTTAGGGAGTACAAGTACAGTTTTGCTACATGGATATATTGTATTTTGGTGAAATTTGGGCTTTTAGTGTAACTGTCACCTGAATAGGGTACATGGTGCCCATTAGATAATTTCTCATCTGTCACCCCCGACACCATCTCACCTTTCTGAGTCTCCAGTGTCTATTATTCTACTCTGTAGCTCCAAGTGTACACATTATTTAGCTACCACTTATAAGTGAGAATATGTGGTATTTGACTGTTTCTGAGTTATTTCATGTAAGATAATGATCTCCAGTTCTATCAATGTTGCTGTAAAAGATACAATTTCATTTTTTTTATGGCTGAGTAGTATTTCAGGGTATGTATGTAGGTAGATAGATAGATATCACATTTTCTTTATTCAGTTACCTGTTAAACACTTGGGTTGATTCCATATCTTTGCTATTGTAAATAGTGCTGCGATAAACATACAAGTACAAATATCTTTTTTATATAGTGATTTCTTTTCCTTTGGGTAGATACCCAGCAGTGGGATTGCTGGATCAAATGGTAGATCTATTTGTTATTTGAGAATTTGTCATTCTGTTTTCCACAGAGGTTTTACTAATTTATATTCCTATTTTTTGATGAACTCAGATGAAGAAAGTTTCTTAAGAAAAACTCATTTGGGGATATGTTTGTATTTATTCAGCTGCTCCATTTAGCAGATCATCAAACTATTCTGGAGAATTCAAATCCATTGAGATGGGATTAATGCCTTTGCATGCTCAGGCAGAGGATAGAGTGACCATTGCAAGTGGTCATCAGCATTTTCCCGCTCTTAGATGGAAAGGCCAAGGCCACCCCAAACATGCTGAAATTAGTGGGCCAAGGTCAGGAAGGAATTCACAACTGCATATGGAGCCAGGTAACCACTCTTCATTTTCCCTTAGCTGAAAAACAACTATTTCAGACATTGACTTAAGTGACACAGGGGACATACATTTTGCAGTTTCTCTTTAGCAGCTCAGCAAGATGAGATGTTTGAAAACCTTATGGCATCTTCTCTGTCATCTGGAAGAGTTCTTTGATTTTTGCACAGCTGTGAAATGTTTAGTTGCTTGCCTTCTTATGCTAACCAGATCTAGAACTCTCTTAGACTACCAAAGGGCCTCCTGCTTCTTTGGTTTCTCCAGTCAAGAGCTTAACTGAATTGATGATTGTGGGTGCCTGTGGAACCATTGCGGATTTCATGTGATGAAGGTGAACTCATATCTCTAGAAGACAGAAAAACCTTGGAAATAAAGCCATTGACCTCAAACAGGAAATTCTAATGTGTTTTCCCAGAAGGTTTAACAGGGAGGAGCACTTTCTCAGAATCACTGCCTCACAATTTCATGCCCACAGTTAGACTCATTGTGGACTGACCCAGCATTACCAGACACATAAGCATACAGAGGTGGAGGGAGAGGAGAAAATGTGATATGTTTATAAGTGGGGCTCAGAAAAGCAAATGGAGACCCTTCAAATGCATAGCCTTTTCTTGTTTTTTGTTTTTGTCTAATTTTGTACTCAATTCTAGTTTTCCATTGAGCTAGAAACGCTAATGGATATGACCTAAAAGTGGAGTATATCTGGAAACACATGCCACTTCAATTGCAGTGGAGTGAAAGCTGCATGAAGGACCTAGAGCTGAGATCCACCAATAATATGGCATCACTGGGGTTCTTGTAAGAATCAAATCACATTAGGGAGGTTAGGAGGATGAGAAAACTCACTGCAAACTGTGAGGAGAGAGACAACTGTTCATCCTTCTTCATCTGTCAATAGCCTTCCTTAAAGTAGGAAGAATTTTTCTACAAATTTTATCAACTGGATCATACTCTTTTATAGATCTGCAATTAATCCAAGACTTCTTTGTAGATGGGGGAAATAAATTGTCTTCACAACATACCCAAGAAGAGGACAGCAGTCTAGTAGGTGATTAGAAAATCAGAAATTAATTGGTAGAACATTTTTATTCTTCTTGGGCATTTGAGCCTAGGAAAGGGAGGCAAAGAGGTACGCAAAGTGAGCAAAATGAGAAATGAGAGGCAAGGGAGAGACAGGGAAAGGTTTGAGGAAAGGACAAGGACTGTGAGCCAGCAGCTTCCTCTGTGCTAAGTCACTTCTTGCTGTCACCCTGTGAGGAGTGTCACTCAGCTGTCCTCAAGTCCTGTACCCTTTCATATCTGAAAGTGGGCTAGGCGGCTCATCTGCGTTCCAGCATTCTCTTTAGTATTTCCATGGATTTGGGGTGTTTGTTTTGGTGTTGATAGTGATTGGTTATTCTGTCAACCACACAAAGCACAAATGCCTGCAGGTAGGTTTTTGTATTAAGTAGTAGTGGTTTTTGGGGGGGGTTGATTTTTCTCCAGTTGTATATGAATACTCCATTTTACAAAAGAGAGGCTCAATGAATCTAACCTTCCCAGTTAATTAGGATACTAATTACTAATAAAATACAGAACTGCAATTGAAACTCAGGGCTGTGGGCGTCACAGCCCCTTATTTTCTAATCTGCTACATGGTATGTAGGAAAAGACTGTCTCTGGGCTGATACCCTGGGACAGTGTGCGTGAGGCTTCATGAGCTAAAGATTGTTGCTTGTGAAATCCACATGGATTTCAATGGCTTCCTGCTTTCTATAGGAGAAATAATGAGCAGAAGCCTTTAGTTTCGTGCAAAGTATCAGCTACTTCTGACATTGCTGGTTTCCTGTCTCCCTCCCCTGGGTTTACAATAGATAAGGAAAGGGCGATGGTACTCAGGGGAACTTCCAATCAGCAACATACCTTAAATCTTAGTGGCCTTGTGGCATTCATGGCTCGAGATCGTCACAAGGAAACACTCATTTCAATAAGTAACTGTAAAGAAGTGTGCCTAAGGAATACTGAGCCCAAAACACATTTGAAAAAGGAATTTGAAAAGGGAAAGCAAGGAAAGAAAGACAGGGTTTTTGTTTCTGTTTTTTTTAGTATTTTCAAGACTCTTATATTTGGTACTAATAGTAAATAATAAAAAAATAAGTTTAAAGTTCTTGAGGGGATAGAACAAAAGCTTTCGAGGCAGGATGAAATTCTAGCTGCTTTTATTAAAAGTTTTTGTAGAAGTCCATGAGGACACTGTTGAGACCATTTTAATTTTGGTTCTCCTCAAAAGGCTACTCATCTCATCATTCACTGATTAGCAGATTTCTTGAGCTGTGAAAATGATTTTTCTCATTGATCTGATGCACAGGGAGGGCACTCTTAGAAGAACAGGGCCCATGAGTGACACTGCAAAGTGCTGGGGACTCACACCTAACATACTCTGATGAATAGGACTATAATAAGATTGAGACAGACATGTCTTTAAGATCCTAATGTAGGCTGGAGATGGTGGCTCATGCCTGTAATTCCAGTAATTTGGAAGACCACAGTGGGCAAATTGCTTGAGCCCAAGAGTTTAAGACCAGCCTGGGCAACTGGCAAGACCTTGTCTTTATAGAAATGTAAAAATTAGCCCAGCATAGTGGCACATGCCTGTAGTCTATAGTCCCAGCTACTGGGGAGGTTGAGGTGGAATGATCCCTTGAGTCCAGGAGCTGGAGGCTGCAGTGAGCTGTGATTGTATTACTGCACTCCAGCCTGGGCTACAGAGCAAGACACTGTCCAAAAAAAAGAAAAAAGAATAAAAAAAACCTAACATAATGAGTAGTTTTTTCTTTTATTTTTACATAAACCATTTTAATTGATTTTTATCCTCCTATAAACTTAATACCCTTACCTATTGATATGGTTTGGCTGTGTCCTGCCCAAATTTCATCTTAAATTGTCTCTCCCATGTTGTGGGAGGGACCCAGTGGGAGGTAATTGAATCATGGGGCAGGTTTTTCCTGTACTGTTCTTGTGATAGAGAGTAAGTCTCACAGGATCCAATGGTTTTATAAAGGGCAGTTTCCCTGCACAGGCTCTCTTGCCTGCCATCATCTAAGACATGCCTTTGCTCTTCTTTCTCCTTCTGCCATGATTGTGAGGCCTCCCCAGCCATGTGGAACTATCAGTCCATTAAAATAAATTACCCAGTCTCAGCTATGTCTTTATTAGTTTCATGAGAATGGACTAATATGCCTATTTTGTAATATTTTTAATTCTCTAGGAATGTAAAGAAATTAATCTTTGGCAATCAATACACAGTTGTAAATACTCATGGAAAAGGAAAAAGAGGCTGGATGTAGTGGCTCATGCTTGTAATCCCAGCACTTTGGGAGGCCTAGGTGGATGGATAACTTGAGGTCAGGAGTTCAAGACCAGCCTGGCCAACATGGTAAAACCCCATCTCTACTAAAAATGCAAAAATTATCTGGGTGTGGTGATGCATGCCTGTAATCCCAGCTACATAGGAGGCTGAGGCAGGAGACTCACTTGAACCTGGGAAGCGGAGGTTGCAGTGAGCTGAGATTGCACCAGTGCATTCCAGCCTAGGTGACAAAGTGAGACTCTGTCTAAAAAACTACAACAAGCAAAGGACAGGGATTTGGACGTTATAATCATGGAATTTTAATCAGATAATAGCTCTGTTTAGTTTCTTAACTAACTTGAACCTTTGTTTTCTCAGTTGGAAGATCAGGATGACAATATCTCTGTAACAGGGCTGTTTCGAGGATCAAAATTGAGAGCTTATATAAAAAGAGTCTTAAATACTGCCTGGCATGCAGCAAATGTTAAAATGGTTCTTTTCTTCTCCCTTTCCTACACTGAAGTACTCATAATTACTATCACTGCCAGTTTGTTCTTCAGTATAACATTTTGAGAACATCAGAGGCAACCAGATGAGTATTTTGTGAAATTAACTGATCATTTCATTTATTCAATAATATTTAATTTTAGATATGATAAATGGAATGAGCTAGTTTAAGACATTTTTACTTGCTAGGGTAATTTCTTCTTGGAACTTAAGTCATGCCTTTGTTCTTTGAGAGTTTTAGTCAAAGAACTCTTTTTGAGAGTCAACTAAATCAAACTTATGGAGCAAAAAACCATCAACATAAGATTCTGTTGCTTGGGGAGTTGATGTGGGAGGATAGCTTGAGCTCAGCAGGCTGAGGCTTCAGTGAACTGTGATCTCACCACTGCACCCCACCCTAGGCAACAAAGTAAGACGCTGTCTTAAAAAAAAAGATTCTTTTGTCAGACGACTGATATATTTTATTTCTACCGCCAATGAACATATATTCATAAACATAAATTGAACATATATAGCCTGTCTCACATCTACATGTGCATATATATATATATACACACACACACACACACATATAACATATATTACATATATTGCATGTATGATGCAAGGTGTTTATCCCGGTGGAAAGGTTTCCATGCTGATCTTCGATACCACATTGATAAGAGGTAGAGTGAGCATACATCTTAGTTTTTCTCTTTCAGGTTTAATTTATATCTGCTAACTTGATGCAGTTATTAATAAAATCTTCTTGTACCCTCCAGAGTGTTCCAGGAGATGATAAGAAGTGTTTGGATGATATGGGTCATCCTAGTAACAGGTAACTCCTCTCAGAAATAGGGGCTTTGTGGCTCCTTTTGAAAGATCCTGGGAAGCAGTTACTTTGGCCATTTCTTGCTCAGGGTCTGGGATTCCATTGTGAAGGCCTCTGGAGCAGCCACAGCTGGGCTATGGAAGGGGTTGCTACGATGAATGGAAACACGCAGGCCACCCATGACTGGAGGGCTCAGATGATGGATGTCCAGCTTTCCAGGATGCACTAATGTTAGCAATTCCATTGCTAACTAGTTAAAGATCAGCCTTATAAAAAATGACTTCCCACGTCCAGCCTATAATGAACATAAAACTGTGCAAAGATAGATGAGATGATGCTTTGAGTAATCCTTAGTGAAACTGATTTGAGAAATAAAACCATTTGTCTTTCCCATTCGACTGGCTCTTGTTATATGAAATTGCTGTGTAATCATCTTAAACCAGAACGGACTGGAGAGATTGAGCGACAAAAACTTCTGAGTGTTATGTTTCTGTCATCCACAGCTGCTCATCAATAAGAAAGAGGCAAATGTTGCAATGAGCGCTTTCTCACGACAATACTGAGCGTTCATGCATAACTTGAGAAAAATTTTTCCACGGATTTGTAAGCACTTGTGCAATGAAGTTGGCTCAGTGATTCACCTTGATGAAAAAAGTCAGGAGGCAAGTCTTTGGCAGAAGCCTGTTGTTACCCTGAGTAAGTTAACTCTGGAGCTCAGCTCATTTCCAACTGTTTACCGTTCAGATTCTTGGTGGTCTTAACACCTGGCACCTATCCTGTTGAATTTGCCAGTTTGACAATTCTATCAGTTATTGACACAGCCTAAAAGACGGAAGATTTTTTTGTTAAAGTGTGGCCTGCTGGAGAAAACCCTGGATAAGGAGTCTGGCAACATTATTTTCTAGTTCCCTTTGTGACCTGGAAAATTCACCTCACTTCCTTATGCCCGACTTTGATCACCTAGAAACAAGACTCATGCGGGTCACAGAAGTGTTGTGATCCAGAACACCAGCAGTTTCTTCTGCATACCCTGTTGCTTGCTGCAAGCCTGACTGTACTCCTGGCCTCTTGTCTCTGCACCAGACTTTATACAAAAATCAGTAGCATTTTGAGAGGCAGCCCAGGTGCCAGTTTTGCCATAGGAAAATTCCTATTTTTCTCCCAGGTTCTTTGAAGAAATTGGTTTGTCTCCTCCAAGCTTGTTAACATGTTATCTCTACTCTTTCATGGCAACATCCATGCTACTGCTTTCTACATCTTATTATTGTTCTCAAGAGCATACTAGCTGTGGGCTGGGTGTACTGGACCTTCATTTACCTGGCTGCCAGAGGAAGAAACTTGCAAGTGTTCTTTTTCCTGTCCCTTTTGGAGCCATGTTACAAGTGTTCTATGTAATGGATTTCACTTGCACTTGGTTTCCTTTCTGTTGTCCTTACTTTCCTCTGCCCTTAACTTTCCTCCCAAATCCCCTTCACAGTGCAATTTGCATAACTATTCTTAATTCCTTAGTTTTCTTGTGGAGCCTTCTGTACCTCTCCAACTCTATTGCTACTGACTGGTTTGTTCAGGCTTTTAATCATTATCACTAGTGCAATTTTCTTCTAAGAGGCTTTCCCAGGCTTCCTGATAACAATGATCTATAATGCATCTGTAGTTATATTATTATTATTATTATTTGAGACAGAGTCACTCTGTCACCCAGGCTAGAGTTCAGTGGCACCATCACAGCTCACTGTGGTCTCTAACTCCTGGACACAAGTGATCCTCCCACCTCAGTCTCCTGAGTGGTGGAACTACAGGCACATGCCACCATGCCCGGCTTATTTTGTTTATTTTTAGGAGAGAGAAAATTGTGCTCTCTTGCCTAGGCTGGTCTCCAGCTCCTGAACTCAAATGATGATCCTCCCGCCTTGGCCTCCCAAAGTGCTAGGATTACAAGCGTAAGCTTGTCCAGCCTGCAGTGATTTTTCTTAAAGATCTTTCTTAAATCTCATCAGCTTGCCCTTGTTTAAAGTCTATCAGGGACCTTTGGTGGCTGTCTTCAGGGCTGTCTCTCCACAGGCACATCACGTGAGCCCTTGCATGGGATCCAGGTGCTTAGAAGGGCCCATACCTGGTTGGTTGGTAGTCACTGTTTTGCACTGAGCTCTGCAGATTATGTAGTCAGTCCTGCAGACTGAGTGGTTTTAGAATCTGAGTCACAGAACGAACCTTTACAACCTCACGGCCACCTCCCTTCATGCCCTAGTCACTGTTTTCTGACCCTAAGCCATGTGCTTTCCTGTTCCTTCCTATGCAGCTTTCCCCCTCTCATGCTATTTGGTCTAGTTGGTGGTGTTTATGCAACAACAGTTTATTCCATGTTTCCTGTCTGTCTGAGATTGTCACTGGGTAAGTGGAAGTACAGAGATGAGAGCAGAAACCTGATTTCACAGGAAAAAAAAAAAAACTAGAAATACCTAACTCCAATATAATATGGGAAATGCAATAAAAGAGAAATAACTGATAAGCCGGTTACATAAACATACACAATATATGGCTTCTGTTTGATATTTACCAAAATATAATTGTATTTTACATATTGCCTGAACTGATACCTATCTTTTGCAGTCTTTCTACTTACTTTTGTAGGTTTTTCTCATTGTTTGCTTGTTAAAAATGACACACATTTTTATCTGCTTCTTCCTTTTCTCGCTCAATAATTCCTTGTGTAAATTTCTCCTAAACCAATGATTAAAACAACGTTTGGGATTACTTTAAGAATCTTCTTTTAATCGTTTTTTGTTTGTTTGTTTCTATCACTAGAACAGCAACCTTAAAGTTCATTTTCATTCGACTACTTTAGAAAGGAACATTAAATAGTAGCTGTTTTCCAACTTGAGCCTTTCGTGTATTAAAATTAAACATTCAGTTCTACCCTTGTTTTTATTATTTCCGTTAAGCAAACTAGCATATTATTTGGAAATTTTGTTATAAATCCTGGCTTTCCTTTACAATTTTTTCCCCAAAACATCTGTTGAAAGAGGAAACATGTAAATCATAAGATAATTTCACAAATAATGTTCAGATGAAAACTCTTCCAGCTCAGCCCAATTTTAGAGCCCCATTACAAATATTCTCTTTAATTAATTTCAGTTGCATTTGGCTTCTTTTCTCCTGTCCTTACTTCCCTCCGCCCAGGAAGAATCAGATTTTTCCTAATGTTTCCCTTCCTTCCTCTGTGTACCATAGGTCACTGTAGACGCCATGGTTCTCTCTCTCTGTTCACCTGGATCTGCCTGCCAAAGTGCACCGCCCTCTCCTCTCCTCCTCAGCTAGGATGGCAGTTGGCAAATTGAACCTGACATTTTCCTAGAGATGTGTAGAGGATGGCAGTTTTAATTAAATTTTGGGAATTAAAAGTCCTTATTTTTCCCAGTCTAAGTTATTAATATCTTGGGTAAAACCTAATTTCTGTTGAAAGCCTGGGGATGTATCAGGGAGCAAGATGAATCAGACAGCAGAATCTGTTTGAGGTTGAAAACAAAGCAGAGACTGAAAGGCCCAGAGACATTCTGGACTCTTATTTTCTGTCATGCTTTCTTCTTCTCTCTGCATGTTGAATGCCTTTATCCCCATTCCATCCTGCACCATGTCACAGATACAGAGATTCTAGTGGGAAACGATTCTTTCAGATTCTTCAGGCCTTCTCTCTAGCTTCACTCCTCAAAGCAATTGTCTGGGATCTTGTAGGCAAGAAAAATACTCCATGCTGTATTTTCTACAAGCACCTAGCACCTTCCTTTGTAGCACTGTCCCAAACTGTTATTGCTGATTTATTTGAGGGAGTTCTTGGTTAATGTCTGTCTCTCTACTGGGCTGCATGCCTCTAGAAGACGGAGCCCACCATAGAGACCAAAATACATACAGTCTTAGGAAATCAGTATTGCCTGACAGAACCTTCTGCAGCAGTAGGCATGTTTTATATCTGTGCTGTCCATTGTCATAACCATGGACCACAAGTGGCTATTGAGTATTCGAAATATGACCAGTGTGACTGAAGAATAGAATTTTCAATTCTACTTAATTTTAATCCATTTAAATTTACATAGCCACGTTACTTGTGGCTTCTATACTGGGCAGGGCAGAGTCTGAGGTGTGTGGATACTTGAGGAAATCTAAGGAAGTACCTGTGTGTGGGATTAAAGGAGAGTCAAAGTCATCACTGGTAATATTTTTGCATTTTTCATTCTCAGCATACACACCCACAGACACACACACACTAGCTTGCTCCACTGGCTGGATTGGGTTGATTTCAGGAGATGGAAGTTTGTAGCCTTCCATATTGGTTCTGATGTCTTTGCTCTCACCAAGGAAAACACGATTGCAGTTGAACAGGGTATAGTTATTCATAGTCCCGTTTCACCTTTGCACAGGATCCTGTCTTCCTCTGGGTGCAACAAGGTCTTCATCAATCTAAGTATGTTGGTGTGGTCCCCTGAGTCAACAGGAAGTGGCAAATCCTTGCTGAGTGAGTTCCCTGAATGGGGAGGATATCCTGAACATGCTATAACCTGAAAAAGCATATGTTTATCTTGCAGCATAAAAGCCCTCTGTTGGCCATACAATGCTTGTTAATCCAGGGCTCTCTGTAAGCCTGACTCAGTAGGTGGTAAGTAAAGAAATGAATTTACCATCTCTGTTCCTGTAACTCATGCTGACTGTGCACATGCCTCAACTGGAGGCTGGTTTTTGCTTTTTAAGGGATATGTTTCTAAGGAAACATTTATCTGTGTGTATCAAAGAATCATTTGCCTTGGATGACATCACTGTCACAGCCCAGTCTGCTCAGTTCCTTATTTAGAGGAGCCAAGTCTGAAAAACCTAACTTAGTAAGTTTCTACCTTCAAAAGTTGTGTGAACCAGAGAGCCTCAGCATGCTGTTTTGAGTGGAGGGTCAGGCACAACATGTACATACAGACCCAGAAGATAAAAATTGGGCCTGCAAATGTATCCCTTCTGCAAATGAGACGCCAGTCTATCCAGGGCACCTGGGAGAGAAAGAGCTTTCTGACCTTCCTAAAAACCCAACACAAAGATCTCAACTTTTTCAAAATAGCTCTTTGCATGCTGCTGTCCTGCTGGTTCAATCTGGGGAGCTTAAGTAGCTGTGATTGTCTCTGGGAAATCTGCCTTTTTTGTAGCTGGTCTAAGATATTCATGGATATTTAATTCAGTAGTCCGAGGAAATAGAACACTGTAGGATATGAAGCACGTTATTTTTATTTTAACAACATTGTCAAATAAAGTGATTTCTACATGTAATTTAATTTCATTGAATTTCTGCACACTTTCAGATTGCTCCAGCTCATTACAATGAGGCCCTGAAATAAACCCCTTATGTATATGGAAATTTAGTACACAAGAATAGCATGTTACCTTAGAAGGAAAAATAATAGATTAATGTAAATATTTTTGGGCCAGTTATCTGCCTGAAAAAATAGATCCCTACCCCACACCACACACAAAAATAATCTAGATAAATTACAACCCAATCTTAAAAAATAAGTAATCTAACAATAATGCTAATTCTAGAAAAATTAGATTTTTGCTTTAAATAATTTTGATCAGAAAAGTCTTTTCTAAGAAAAATTAAATTTCATAAAATGATTTTTAAAAAGATTTTCTACAAAAGAGCTAAAAATGTTTATGTAATTTAAAACATCATGAATAAACCAGAAACAAATGGCTAGGATATTTTGATTAGCAATAAAAAGTACAGAAAGAAGATTAATATTCATAATAAAGCATTTCTACGGATTAAGAAAAAGACAAATGACTGAATATAAAAATGTGCAGACAATTTACAAATGGCCAATAAGTAGCTGATGCAAGGTTCAACCCTGCTAATAATCAAACAAATGCACCTAAAGTAATACTGACTTGCTATTTATTTATTATATTAGCAAATATTTTGAAAACAATATACAATGCTGGTGTAAGTGCAGGAAATCAACACGCTCATGCGATTTGTGCAAACCTGAATTAGTATAAATTATTTGGACAAGAAAAAAGACATCATCTATTAAAAGTTTAGATGCACTTGCCCCTTTGATCCAGCAATTCTACTTTTAATAATTACTGTCATGGGTGACAGCAAGGGCAGAGAGAACATCTATGCAGTGGCCACCCTGGGTTACCACGAGATTCTACCTTTTTACTTTCTCAGCCCAGGACACCTCCAGGCAGTGAAGTCACTGGTAACAAGTCAGCAGGAACATAAGCACACAGATAGGAGCAGATAGGAGATTCTTTATACACCCGTGACCAAGGAACCAGAGGAAGAAAAAGCAGGTCTGCTGTCAGTCATGAGCTCATCCTTTGTGTGGCATAATTTCTGGACTCCTCTGAGGTAGACCAGCCATGTGACAAACGTCTCTTCTCTACAGTGCTGATACTTCCATTTTCATGCTGTTCACACATTTTATAATACTACCATCAAAAGGTGAGGGTAGGAATGTCTGGGCCACTGGGAAATCTTAAGGCTACTTGATCAAAATCCTGCTGTGTGCTAGGTGTCCCTCTTGCCACCAGGAGTTGAAATTATGCCAGTTGTTCCATATGTCTGCAGCTTTGTCTGGGTCTTGTGATCTGTACATTTGTCTACATTTTATTTCTATTAACATATTTTGTTACAGTTCCTCCATCTTTTTCAACAGATACCCTCTTCTGAACAATCCCGCCAATCTAATACTGTATATTTGCATTGTAACTAGGATTTTTGACTCCCTTACTTTCAGAACAAATGGAGAGACTGCGTTTAGTCGATTGATGTTAGCAACAAGGAAGAAAGCAAATGGAGAAATGACATTTCGTGACCCAAGTAATTTATGGTATTACATGACATAAGAATTAATGCTGGAAAGGACCTTGCAGACTACCTGGTCCAACTCTCACATTTTCATTTGAATAAATTAAGAATCTTAAGTGACCTTCCCAGTATCATGTAGCTAGAGTTGAAACTAAAGTGAAATCAACAGAACTCATTTCTAGAAAGTTCAAATAAGATATTTGCAGCAATCTTTGGAATCAATAAAATAAGCCTCTGAACTGAAATTTTAAATGAAGCCAGGGCATTGGGCTTCTTTGCATACTATTAGGAATGCAAAACAGTAAAATTAATTTAGGCAAAATCATAGCAGCATTTTAATTTTACAAGCTGATTTATTCAAGCATTTTGGTGTAAATCCTTATTTAATATGACAACCTTATGAAGTCTGAATTATTATTCTGATTTTGCAGTTTAATTATTCTAGGTGCAAAGAGGTTAACTGGCTGTCGCATTAACAGAAAGCTTGTAAATGTTAAAACAAGGACTCAAATACAAGTTCCATCATTCCAAAGTCAGTGCCAACCAGAGTCCAAACAGTAAAGGCACTTCTGATTCATATCAGAGATGTATCATCTAATGTTTCCAGAAGAATCGAATCACTGGCCACCTTCCTGCTTTGGTGAGGCCTGTTTCAGGGTTCACCAGCCCTCATTATGAGTGTGATCCCAGTTATTAAAGGGACCAGAGAGCTATCATGACACAGCATGCTTCCTCCAGCAGTTATAATTGAAGTGTCCAAAATGATAAAAGAAGCTAAGCATAGAGTGATACTATATTAGTGTTTTCTTAAAAAATAAAATAGCCCTTCTTTCTGGCATCTTTATTTATAACAATTAAATTTGAATGGGATTTTGACTGCTCATTCAGCCAAAATTACAGAATTGATTGTGCATTTGAAAAAGGAAGGTATATATAATACAAAAATTATTCTCTGATTATAGGCAATTGACAAGGATTCAGGGGATGTATTTAAACCTCCTTACCCAGCATCCAGAAGCAGCTGACTGCCCCTTTTTTTTCTCCTCTTGGGATATTTCTATAATCTGTTTCCCCATGCTAGAATGATTTAATTTTGCATGCATTTTTGCTTGTGATGTTTCCGGGATGATGCCAACATTGTATGCCAGAGACAAAAAGAAACGTACTTCTTTAGCTGGAGTTGTATAGATTGTTCCTTAAAAATACTAGATTCCTGTAAAATTGGAAACTTAAGGGTGATTTGTTGTGGTTTATGGTTTTTTGTTTTGTTTTGTTTTAAAAAATTCCCCATTTAATTGACCAAAGTAAAGCCATGACATTTCATTTGGTAACCTGTTTGGAATCATAAAAATCATTTCATTTGGCCCAGCCCATACTGCCCAGGACAAAACTTCCAGACAATTCTAATGCCATCCAGCTTTGTTCTTATAAACTGCATTTAAAAAAAAATCTTCCACGTCCTAAATGTGATGTGCTCAGTGCGAAGCATATCAGAGCTGGATATGACATTTATGTCCTTGACAAGCCTCAATTATCCAGGTCCTTTACCTTGTATATCCTGACCAGCCAATGTTCTGTGGTATTCGCTTCCTCCAGGACATCGAGCTCAAAGTCTTTATTCCCAATGTCAGCATTTCGGACACGGTCAAAGCCTGGAGGACACTTGGCTTTTGTGTAGACCTGTCCAAAGTGGTAGTAACACATTTTGTACGTGAGGCAGTTGAGCAGCACTGGAGAACCTTCACGGTCCACATGAACTCCTCAGTTGGAGTATAGTAGTCATTCTCCTTGATACATTTGCCTGTATCTGTGCTCCCTCCAATCCAGACCATCCAAAGAAACTTGTTGATATTATCAGAGGAATACCCACTGAGGCCTCCAAAAATGACCAGCACGTAGCTGACATCAAGCTTCCTCATGATCTCTCATGTGCTTTATGGTTTTATGGGCACAGAGACAGAAGAGACCCTGGAGGCCGTCCAGTGGTACCGTTTTATGTTGTAGTGGATGGAACGAAGACTCCAAGAAATTGACGGAGATAATGTGGAGTTTCCTGGCAATTTCCTTGAGAAATAATGACACTTAGTGGCAGAAGTGAGTCCCAAATACGTTTGTGCAAGTCCAAATCATGCAGTTTTCCCCACCATTCCCTACTGCCTCTGGTTACAAGTTTTCATGTGCCTCTATTCCTGACATGCTGTACTATTTGGGGTAGGTCCATCTTTCTCTGCCTGTCTTTCCTTATCTATAGATCTGATGTATGACTTCTCTTTGTAAGAGTGTCACAGATTTTCTTTCAAGATCATACTTCTGTACGCTTATTTTTAAAATGGCACTTTTCTACAACTCCTCTTGCAAATAAAGTAGACCCTTGAACAATGTGTTTGAACTGCATGGGCCATTTATAAACAGATGTTTCTCAATAAAGAGTTGGCCCTCTGTGTCTGGGAGTTTCACATCCATAACCAAGGGCAGATTATATAGTAGTGTTCCCTCAATGCAAAACCTGCAGATATGGAGGGCTGACTTTCTGTGATTCATGGGTTCTGTGGAGCCAACTCTGAAGCTTGAGTATGTGTGGGTTTTAGTATCTGCGGAGGGTCCTGGTACCAATCCCCTGCAGATACCGAGCAACTGTAGTTCTTGTTTACAGGGATAAACTTGGCAATCATTCCTTAAAATTGATTACTGACTGATGTATTTTCCTCACTTCCAGAGCAATACCATATGGTGCTGTAGTTTTGGGATTTTCTTTCCTCTCTCTCTAAAGGCATCATGCTCACACATGGGAGAAACTCATGGAATGTCAGTTAAATCTTCCCACCATTGCCTGTATCTGCATGATGCAGACAACTGGATTTCTTTACATTGCCTTTGTTCATTTCTAAATAATAGTAATAGCAAACATTATTAGGTGCTGACCGTGCTAGGCTCAAGGTAAGCAGGTGAAATTTATCATCTTATATAAAGAAACTCAAAACCCTGTGAGGTAAGTACTGTCACTGGTTCCTTTAAACAGATGAAGAAACTGAAGCTGAAAGTAGTTAACTGGGATCTCCTGGGCTGAGTGGTAGAACCAGGATTTGAACAAGCTGATTTTTACTCACTGTAGTATTCTGCCTCTGACATAAAGTCAGGGTATCCCAGTAAGGGCAAAGAATGCCTTGGCATCTAAATCTTATGCTTCGATTCCTTCTCTGACATTCCCACCAAGTAGCCATGTGCTCTCTGAACATCTTCTGGTTTAATTTATGCAGTTCCATCTTTACCTGTCGGAAGGGCTGTCCCTGTGTTAAGGCCAAACCTGCTTCCTGGTCCTTCATAAATATTGTCCCTGCCATCTGGAGTTATGGAGAAGAATCTTGAGTATTGTCCCATAGCACGGATTTCAGAAACTCTGAGGCTTCTGCTTTCTTTGATTGATGTCCAGTTAGTGCATCTGGTCTTTGCATGTTGGAACTTGAAGCTCCTTCATGAACCTGGACGTTTGCGTCAGACACCCTTGGTTTGTCTGTGTGCCTTGTAATGACAGCATTGACACCAGCCTCCCACTCAGTTGGGTTTATACCCCTTCTAAAAGTTAACCGAGTTTTTTGTTTTGTTTTGTTTTGTCATAGCACATAGCTCCTGATAATTCAACTACTAGCTGGGCTCAGGTAGGTCAGAGTCATTGGTTTTGCTGAAGAAGGGGAAGAATAAGGAGTCTCTTGTTTGAGGCACGTGTTGCCTGTGTTTCCAGCTTCCCTTTATGTCTCACCTGGCATGTCTGCTGCCCCTCTTCAGCCCCTTCCTGGCCCTCCAATACCACCCTGTTTCTCCTCTGGCTCTGTGTGGTCCTTGCCTGATGGCTGCTTGTCTGGCCTTGCCCTGTGTTCCTTGGATTACTTAATATTTTGACATGCTCCCATCCCAGTGTTTTCTTCTTGATAATGGTGGTGCTGAGGGATTTTCAGAAATACCCAGAGGAGTTACTTTCCTCCCTTCTTCATCTTCCTCCTTCTCTCCCTCTCTTCTTTCTTCATTCCTTCTTCCTTCCTCCCTCCTTTCTTCCCTCTCTTTCTTGGGGTGGCGATAAGGGGCAAGAACATATAGAAGAATATCCCCAGGTCAGTATAATCTATAGCAATGAAACATCTGGAAATCTCAATAATATCTGGTACAATATTCTTATGTTCCTTTTTTTTTTTTTTTTGAGACAGAGTGTTGCTCTGTCACCCAGGCTGGAGTGCAGTGCTGCAGTCTCACCTCACTACAAACTCTGCCTTCTGGGTTCAAGTGATTCTCCTGCCTCAGCGTCCCAAGTAGTCGGAATTACAGGCCCACACCACTACACCCGCTAATTTTTATATTTTTAGTAGAGACGAGGTTTCTCCCTGTTGGCCAGGCTGGTCTCCAACTACTGATCTCAGGTGATCCACCTGTCTCGGTCTCCCAAAATGCTGGGATTACAGGTGTGAACCACCGTGCCCAGCCAATATTCCTATATTCTTTAACATGAAAACAAAATATTTAAGAGATTCGATGTTATTTCAAAAATTTAAAACTTCACTGAACCCTTGGTTAATGAATGAGGGAATGTCATATAAGCATTGTCAATATTTTAAAATCTTTGACATGATTATCTCACTTTAAAGTTTTAAGTTTCATTTTTGGCATTTTGCTCACAATTATAGTATGCTGCCAACATACAACTGAGTTTCCTTGATGAGGTCTTTTTTTGTGCTCAACTTCACATCCAATACTTATTAGACTCCCTTGTTCAATTTTATTGTTCCTTTTTCATAATTCAGGTAGTACTCTCTTTTAAAAATGAATCATATTATTTCATTAAATATCCAGTAAGAAACAGTAAACAATACTACATTTACATATTACATTTTTAGAATACTAATAGTAAAAATAATAACAAACTATTAGGTTTTCTCACTAATCAAACTATCACTTATCAATTCTTCATAAAATTAGTTTAATTCCCAAATTTGAGGATAGTCTCTCAGACTCATTGTAAATCTTTATCATAAAATAAGAACATTTCATAATTTTCCATTAGATAATTATTAAAACTCTTCAGATTTCTTCCCTAACTCTCCTCGCTTCCTTTTGTAGACAACCGAGGAGTTTATTTGTCTTGCCTTGCTGTGCAAACGCGTTAAATGGAGAATCTGACTTTTTGCTCCATGCGCCACTCACCTCTCTGGTGATACTTTCCTTGCATTCAGCTGCAGTGAAAGCAAGAAGACACATAGGCCATCTAGGAAACCATGCAAAGACCCTGCAACTTGTCTCTGAGAAGTAGACACATTTCCTTCACTCAACTTGAATTTGAACAAGTTTTTGTGAACTTAAATTTGTATACTAATGCTTATTTGACAACTCTTATACAGTATACTCTTATACAGTACATTTTACTTAAGGAATTTTTTTTTATTATAAACTACAGCAATTAACACTGTTTCTATTTACTGAAAGAGATCAATATTATTTCTTCTTTAAATATTTGGTAGAATTTACCAGTAAAACAAGTTGGGCAAGATTCCTTCTTTTTAGAAATGTTTTAAATTGTTGATTCAATTTCATTAATAGATGTAGGACTATTTAAGTTAGCTCTTTCTCCTTTTGTAACTTGGTAGTTTGTATCTTTCAAAGGGTTGGTCCATTTTATTTAAGTTATCAAATATGTGTGCATTGAGTTATTTGTAGTATTTCTTTCTTATTCTTCCAATATCCATGGGATTGGTAGTGATGACCTCTCATATCTGATATTGATAATTTGTAACTTCCCCTTTTTTTCTTGATTAGCCTGGCAAAAGGTTTTTCAATTTTATTAGTCTTTTTAAATAATGAGTCTTTGGTTTTATTGCTTTCTCTGTTATTTTCTTGTTTATAATTTTATTGATTTCTGCTACAGTTTTTATTACTTCCTTTTTTTCCTGTTTAGTTATAATGGGCTCTTCTTCCTCTAGTTTACTAAGAGAGGAGCTTGGGTTACTGAATTTAGCTCTTTTTTCTTTTCTAGTATATGCATTGAATGCCATACATTTTTCTGTAAGCACAGCTTTCACTGCATTACATAAATTTTGATTTTTCTCTTCATTTTCATTTAGTTTAAAATATTTTAAAATTTCTCTTAAGATTTCTTCTTTGACCCACATGTTATTAGAAGTATTATATAAGCTAAACTGTTGGGAATGTTTTAGCTATCTTTCTGTTATTGATTTTTATTGTGTTCTGAGAGCATTCTTTATATAATTTATATTTTTAAAAATTAATTGTGTTTATGGGCTAGAATGTGGTTTATCTTGGTGAAAGTTCTTGTGAACCTGAGAAGAATGTGTATTCTGCTGTTGCTGGAGTACTCTGTAAATCTTTATTAGTTTCATGTATTCAAATATTGCTTCATACTTCTCCATCTTTCTGGTTCTTCAGTTACATGTACATTGGAACTTTCCACTGTGCCCCATACATTTTAATACTCAGTGTAATGTATCTATTGATTTGAATATACTAGTTCTTTATTCTGTTGTTAAACTCATCTTCTGAATTAGTTTTAGTCAATATTTTCTCAGTTCTGAAATTCCTTTGATTCCTTCTGATAGATACCAGTTCCTGGGTGAAATTCTGCATCTACTTCTTGAATGTCTTAATTATATTAATTATGGATTTTTTGATCTCCTCATCAAATTGTTTTAATATCTGGTTCACATTGAGTCTATTTCTGTTGTCTGTTTTTGCTCATTTGTTCTTGTTCTTTTCATGTTTGGTAATTTTTACTGAATGCCAGGCATTGCTTACAAAACATTTTAGAGTCCCTGGATAATGTTATCTTCCCACATTGAGAATTCAACATATTTCTGTTGGCCAAGCAGGATATTGGCCAATAACTATGATTTAATCAAAGCTGAGTTTCAGTTTATGGCCTTATTAGGCCTTATATTTTTGATTTAACCGTAGTCCTGTAGAATGTACTAAGATTTTATTTCAATTTTTTCCCAGACTGGTGAAAGATGGTAAGCTAGTCTTAGAAAGATAGTATAACATTTCTTTCCAGAAATATAGTCTGGTTGTATTTGTATGGAGTGTAGTCCTTGAAATTAAGATTCTTAAGTATTTTATAAACAATGGTGACTGATATGGTTAGGCTGTTGCCCATCCAAATCTCATCTTGAATTGTAGCTCCCATAATTCCCACATGCTGTGGGAAGGACCTGATGGGAGATAATTGAATCATAGGGGTAGTTTCCCCCATACTGTTTTTGTGGCATCTGGTGGATTTATAAGAGGAAACTCCTTTCTCTTGGCTCTCATTCTCTCTTGTCTGCTGCTAAGATGCGCCTTTCACCTTCCGCCATGATTGTGAGGCCTCCCCAGCCATGTGGAACTATGAGTCCATTAAACCTCTTTTCTTTAGTAAATTACCTAGTCTCTGGTATGTCTTTATGAGCGATGTGAAAATGGACTAATACAGTGCCCCATTAACCTCACGGACCATGTACCAAATGTGAGAACAAGCACATTTGGAAGGCCATAATGACCATAAAGAAATGACTTTGATACCTGGACCTCTTGGTGGACAAACGTAATAATTTTGATGGTTATGTTCCAAGCTTGGGGCTATTTGTTATATCTAGATTCACTATTTTTTGATTACATATATTGACATCACAGCACACTAAAATAAATGAACTAACTATATAGTTGACCCTTGAACAACATGTGTTTGAACTGTGCAGGTCCACTTATATGTGGTTTTCCTTCTGCCTCTGCCACCCCTTAAAGAGCGAAATAAACCCCTCTTTTTCTCCTCCTCCTCCTCAACCTACTAAATGTGAAGACTACAAGGATAAAGAACTTTATGATGATCCACTTACACTTAGTGAATAGTAATTTAAAAAACAACATTTCTTTTCTCTAGCTTACTTTATTGCAAGAAGTAAACAATTCATATAACATATAAAATATATGTTAATTGACTATATTATCAGTAAGGTTTCCAGTCAACAGTAGGCTGTTAGGTTGGTGCAAAAGTAACTGCAGTTTTTGCCATTACTTTTAACTAATTTTTTTTTACACTTGAAATTCTGGGATACACATGCAGAATGTGCAGGTTTATTACATAGGTATACATGTACCATGGTGGTTTGCTGCACCCATCAACCCATCATCTATATTAGGTATTTCTCCTAATGCTATCCCTCCCCTAGCCCCCGACCCCTTAACAGACCCGGGTATGTGATGTTCCCCTCCCTGTGTCCATGTGTTCTTATTGTTCAGCTCCCACTTACGAGTGAGAACATGCACTGTTTGGCTTTCTGTTCTTGTGTTCATTTGCTTAGATTGATGGTTTCCAGCTTCATCCTTGTCCCTGCAAAGGACATGAACTCTTCATTTTTTATGGCTGCATAGTATTCCATGGTGCATATGTGCCACATTTTCTTTATCCAGTCTATCATTGATGGGCATTTGAGTTGCTTCCAAGTCTTTGTTATTGTGAAACAGTGCCACAAGAAACATACGTGTGCATGTGTCTTTATAGTAGAATTATTTATAGTCCTTTGGGTATATACCCAGTATTGGGATTGCTGAGTCAAATAATATTTCTAGTTCTGTATTCTTGAGTAATTGTCACACTGTCTTCCACAATGGTTGAACTAATCAATACTCTCACCAATAGTATAAAAGTGTTCCTATTTCTCCACATCCTCTTCAGCATCTGTTGTTTCCTGATTTTTTAATGATCATCATTCTAACTGGTGTGAGATGGTATCTCAATGTGATTTTGATTTGAATTTCTCTGATGACCAGTGATGAGCTTTTTTTCATGTTTGTTGGCACATAAATGTCTCCTTTTGAGAAGTATCTGTTCTTATCCTTTGCCCACTTTTTGATGGGGTTGTTTGTTTTTTTCTTGTAGATTTGTTTAAGTTCCTTGTAGATTCTGGATATTAGCCCTTTGTCAGATGGGTAGATTGCAAAAATTTTCTTGCATTCTGTAGGTTGCCTGTTTACTCTGGTGATAGTTTCTTTTGCTGTTCAGAAGCTCTTTAGTTTAATTAGATCCCATTTGTCAATTTTGGCTTTTCTTGCCATTGCTTTTGGTGTTTTAGTCATGAAGTCTTTGCCTATGCCTGTGTCCTGAATGGTACTGCCTACGTTTCCTTCTAGGATTTTTAATGGCAAAAACTGCAGTTACTTTTGCACCAACCTAATAGTCAAGTATTTGGGGAGTCAAAAGTTGTATACACACTTTTGCCTGTGTGACGGATCAACACCCTTATCTTCACATTGTTCAAGGGTCAACTGTATACTATAAAGCTTTGGGACAACATAGATATCCAATTGAAGTACTTTTCCACAGACAAGCTTTAGAATGCTTACGTTTGATACACATTTGCACATTTCTGAAGTTACTAGTTTATCTTTTGGCTCTCGGAGAAAGCTGCTAGCAATGACTCATTTCAGTGTTTCTCAGTGGCATACAGTCCAGATGTGACCCACTGCCAGCTGAACATCCTGAGGCATATAAAGCCCCCTGTGTTTGTTTTGTTTTGTTTTGCATTTGTTTCAATTCTTGTTAATGGTTATTCTGAGGTGTGATCTAGGCAATCTTTTTCAGCCACAAAATTGCTGTTTTGTTTTCTCCATAATATGAATAATCTGAATATAGGCATGCATACCATCTGGTTATGGTTAATTTCAGTCTCTATTAAAGATGCTCTGCCCTAGTGTGGCAGAGTCTCTTCTGATGAATTCTCAGACACTTGTCTCATAGGAGGTGAAACTTCCAAGTCTTCAGCCAAAAGGCTGAAGAATAATGGAGAAGGTGAGATGACACAGACCAACATGCATCCAGGGAAACAACTCTGGCTGGGCTGGAGCATTAAGGTGGTGAGCTACTTAGAAAACAAATATATCAAGTCCCTGATTTTATCCAGCTGCTGGCCAGCTCCAGATGGACAAAAAGAGTTTGATCTCTCCCTTCTCCATTTAGATAAACAATATGTTATTATAACTAAAGGATTATTCTGAAATGTGCATAACAGCTGCAGGTAGGATGCAATTGTGATCAGCAGAAGAAAAAACATACCTGAAATGAAGCTTTAAGAAATCCTAGAGAATATTCAGTTTCCACAAAATAGACACCATTCACAAACTAGAGACAGTTCACTTTGGCCTCATCTTTTGAGCTACTTGGCAGTTTTGATGCTAAATCCTTATCTCTATAAGCAGATTTTTGCCATCACTGTTACTTTATAATCTCTCTTCTCAATAAATTTTATTTGCTTTGTTCTAGAGATCATAGTTTGCAACAAGCCATGAGGGAAAAACTCATGGAGGTGGTTGGTGTATGTGTGTGTGTGTGTGTGTGTGTGTGTGAGCTGTCACCTCCTGTTTTGTTAATTCTCAACTTCTTTTCTGTTAGTACTTGAAAGAACAGTCACCTGAACAAATGTGTTAAAGCAATTTTTCTTGTTCTTGAGAAAACAAACTCACCTATTACACTATGAATTTAATTTCTTTATTTTTTCCATTTCAAAAAGGTAGGTTTCGGAGTGGAGACCTTGCTTGGAAGAAACTAAAAAGTCTAATTTTTATTTCAAATTTGCATGAACCACATAGAGAATATAGTAATCCTGTTGAAATCACTTTCTTTCTGGATCTGTCTGAGATAAATGAACTTGATTTACAGAGCCAGAGACATTGGATGACTTTCAGATATATTGAATGACTTTCCCGAGGCAATTTCACTGATTAGATGGAACTCATGGATTCTCTTTTCTGTTGGTTCACAATCCAAGGTCGCTGTCTGCTTCCCTTTAGCTCTTTATTTTAATTCCAGCAGAGCTACAGATGAGAAACCCAAGCCATGAAATAGCTCTGAATGAGACCACTCTGCTCACCTTGCTTTTAAAAATAAATAGATATCCTCTCCCTATCCTAAGGTGGGGCTGAGCTGTCCTCAGTTTAGGGAGAAAATTTCTTTAGGGCAAAGATTTTTGAACCTTTTTTGTTAGTTCAACTAACCATTGAGAATTGGATGGATAAATGGATCATCTCCCTTCCCACCACAAATACGTACATTCCAAAATTAGCATGCAATATTGCAGAAATTATGAAGCATCTTGGAGATATGTACACCAAGTGAAGAATCCCTGTGTTAGGGACATGTGGAGTAAATGTTCAAAGCAGGCTTTGATGACAGACAAACGTGGGTTTAAAACCCAGTTCTGCCACTTAGTAACTATGAGACTCTAGACAAATATACTTAAAATCTTGTTGCATCAGTTTTCTCATCTATAAAATGAAGATTATAGTACATACCTAATGGATTGGTTATGGGTGATATCCAAGTGCTATATAAACCATGAGAAATGAAAACAGGAATCACAATCTGTAATCCTGCACTATGACTCACAGAACAGATAAAATGCTTCAAATGATGACATGCAACAGAACTATCAAAGCTCCAGTTGTTGGAATACCAGTACCTTCAGACCCATATGTTCTAAGATTAGAGCATAAAAAAACTGCTCTAACAGTAACTCTGCAGGAACTCATGTGTTCTAAAGATAGAACCATTGCTTGTTCTAGGAAATCATCTGATTTACAAGTTCTGAACAGTCCCTGCCAAGGTCTTGATTAATAGTTGTCCTAAAACTAGCCTATAACTTCCCTTTGCCAATTCCTCATTTGAGATCCTATCGTAGTTTACAACCATCTGTGGATTTCTCTAGTGGTCTTTGTATATGGGCTTCCACTACCAAGGGCCCCAGAGCAGAGATTGTCTATTTTCTTCCTTCACCTAAAGCATGTTGAATTTGTTAACAATTAGTTAGGGCCACCGTCCAGAGAAGAAAAAGGAAGACTGAGTGTGAGGCTATCTAACAGTGGGTAAGAACAGCCTTGTTCTGCGAATTACACATTTATATATTTTTGCGTATGTTCTGTTGAGTTATTGGTCTTCTTATTTCTAGAAACTCCTTATACGTTAGCATTATTGTCCCATCATCAATGATGTGAGTTGCAAAGTGTGTATTGAAAAGATGCACTGTCTTTTGTCTTTGACTCTGTTATGGATTTTTGTTTCTGTTTGCTTTTCAGAAGGACTTAATCTCATGTAGACAAACATATATTGATTTTAATGATTTCTGCATTTTGAGTGGCATTATAAAGGTTTTACGCACCAAGGATAAAGTTCATTGTGAAAAAATTAGGTGAATAAAAATGGCAAGAATCGATTTTTAAAATAAGAGCTAACAATGTAGATAATACTACCAGATATAAAAACAATTTTAAAGATGTAGTGATGGCACTTAAAGAGAGATTCATGAAATACAAAAAAAAGGAAAAAAGATTACAATGGGAAACTAAATGCAAAAACTTAATGGAATTCACTATTCAATAAAGGTAGCGTCCCAAACCAATGGAAAAAATATGTCCATTTCATAAAGTAAACTGAAACATTTGGGTCACATGTGGAAAAAAGTAATATTGGAATTTTACTGTGGGTAAATTTCAAATGGACGGAAGACTTAAATGTGAAAAATCCCTTACAAGTCTAAAAGGAAAGAGGGGAGAATTTCTTTAGAAACTTGTTTTCCTTACCTGGGATAGTGGATACTTGTTAGTTGCCTGCCTTCCCAGCATAATTCCATTTGTACAAAATGTCCAAATTGTATATAAATATATAAACACAAAGTCTATTAGTGGTTGTATGAAACTAGTAGTGGGAACTAGGATTGACTAAGCACAAGTGGGCATAGGTATCTTTTGGGGTGATGAAAATATTCCAAAACTGTACTGTGGTGATATTATAATTATTGAATTGTATATTCTAAATGAGTGAATTTTAGCATATGCAAATTATACTTTAATTAAATTGTTAAAATCAAGTATGGTTTAGTGACGGCCATCCTTGGGCAGAATAAACCTAGAACCATGCTCACACCAAGGTCTCTCAATATGACAAATGACCAATTCTCTCCAGGGTTAGGACTTGTTAAGAATGGAGGTGACCCTGATGAATGAATAAAGAAGACAGAACTGGAAGAAAGGGAAAATTTTCTTCTGAAGGTCTAGTTTCCTTCCATTTGTTATCTTGCTTCCTGCAGGTACTGACAACTTCTGAAAATGGCATCCTAGCTTTCTTCCACAGATGGTGACCAGAACAGCCCATCTCATTGCTGAACAATCAACCAACCTCCCTTATTGACCTCATCCTAGTTGTTGCCTCTCTTGTTTAATTGGCTTTACATGGAAGCACTTCAACTGAAAGCATGTCATTTTTTAGGGAATTGTGCCAAAATACAATAATTTCAAAGACACAGCTTTTATATTTGATGCTGCAGTTTCTGTCTGAGGCAACATTTATTTATGTTCCTGTTGGAGGGAGATAACACACCAGCTGAAGGAACTAGCAGATGCAGACCCCATGGGAATTGTACTGTTGTTGGTCTAACTCTCCTCTTGGCTTTGGCATCCTGCAGCTGTGGCTGCCTTTACAAAATGGTATCAATCAACATACCCAGGGACTGGGGCTCTCCCTTCTTTCTTTTTAAAAATTTATTAGACTGGTTTATAATCTGGATAGAACTCTAACAACTGTGGGAATATTCCCATGAAAGCCGACATGCAAAGGGGTATTATTCGAATTCTATGGGGATTTTTCTACCCATCTCAACCATGGCTCTGCAAAAAACCACAGTATTCATTCTGTTTATATCTCTCAGGAGCCTACTAAGGTTTCATGTACGACAATATGTTTCTAAATCTATGTTTTATTATGCTCTACTAGAATTCTGTTGCTTTCACTTCAAGTTGTAAGGACACCACAGAGAAAAAGTTCCCCAGGGGGACAGCCACACAGCTGGGTGGGAGCTGAGACACTTGGGGCATTCCGTATACCATTTGAGTGATGGGGCGGGCAGCACCAGGGAAGTGCATATAACACAGAGGCACTGTACCTCATTGTCACTCTTTATGGCTTATGTGAGAGTTGGCGGAGGAGGTCTGGAAGGGGTTAAAAGGTTATTGTCCTGTGAGCATGCAACATGAAGAGTTTTACAGTTACTTCTGCTTAGAAGAGAGCAACTCTCCTGTTGGTTTGGCCAATGCCCTTCTCCTGGACACCTAGGTTTCACTTTTCTCCTTCACGCAAGTGAAGCCTCCTGTTACTATTTGGCTAAAATAAGCCATATAGCTGGTGTTAAAGAATATTTTTTTATTTCTTTAAGAAGAGTTTGGTGCCCATAAAAGTGATTAAAGTATTTTGTTCTGCAGTGACACCAAGCAGGAGGAAAGGATATCCTGTTCATTAGTGAGTCCTTAAATAGTATAATCTCATTTCAACACATCTCTTCCTTCCTCCTCCTATTCTTCCTTTCTTCCCTCCCTCCCTTCTTTTTGTCCTTCCTTACCTTAGACAACCCTAAGGAGTAAAGAGAAAATCACAACCAACAAAAACCAAACCAGAAAACCAATATGTAAGACCACAATACAGGTGACACACAGGCTTGTATATTTTTACTAAAGTTGAACTGAAAATTTTGCTTTGAGGTTCTTAGGTCCAAGCGAAAGAAAATAATCACAGTTGTATGGGTCCCTTGGACCACATAGAAAACTAAAACTATTCTTGGCACTTGTCCTGAAAATTCCCATCTGTGACTCTGTAGGGTCTAAGAGCCCAGGCAGCATGTGGGGTATGTAAGGCAATGGCTTTATAAAAAAAATAAAAAGATACTGGTTTTAACGACTTTGATTCTGTAGTATTTCCAGGAAGTGCTGAGGATACGGTACACACATGTAACCTAGTAGGCGTACTTTGTGAGCCTGGATGGTTTTCTGCAAGTGAATGTGGCTTCTTGATGGTCTAGTTTAATCTACAGGTATAACACAGATATTTCAAACTCTCCAGTGTAAATATGGAGTATCTTGGCAAAACTTCTTTTTATCAGCAGTAGCTAGGTCACAGATATGCCTTCTGTCAAATACCATTGTGGCATAATTTCTCTTCTCTCCAACCTCCTACCAATGTGCTGAGGAATCTAAGTACATAATAAGCCTGAAACTAGAAGATGTGCTATGAAGTTCTTAAATGGTAAGAAGTAAAACATCATTGAAAAGCTAGCTTTACCTTAGAAAAACATGAGAAGGTGATGAGATTTCTGGGTGTCTTCAATGAATGCTGGTTGCCTCTCTGTGGCAAATGCAGTTGGGAGTCTGGCTCTGCAGGGCTTTTGATTGATCTTGTGAAGGGGTGACTGCTATTTGCCACTTCAGAGCCCAGATGAACTCTCTGTATTCATTAAGCCTGCTGGCATAGTGGAGAAAATGGATACATCATGCTTTCTGAGGTCAAAAGATCGGGGATCGGAATCTTAAGTGTTCTAGAAAACTCTGGCAGATACCCGCACTTCTTGTCTTCTGTAACCGGTATTCAATATGAGCCATCCAGATTTTTTATTGAGATTTGATCACTTAGCTTTCCATTAATAACTCATTCTGACATATGATTGAAGATGTTATCTTGCCAAATATTTTCCAGAATCAATTTTCAGCAACTTGGGACAAACATCCTTCAGCCCTGTCATGAATTAAGACTCATACTCTTTTGTCTGACCACAAATTTTATTCAACCCATGGAAGGTGCTCCCAAGTTTCTTTATACGTAGTCAAGGTTCTTTCCTCCCCTATACCTGAGCGTGGAGCCAATTGTGTTTGAGAATGATTAATGAGGATTACAACAGAAGAATCTTAGCCAGTCTGAGTCAGTAAAACAAGGAATTGAGGACATGGTGAGGGGTGCTGGTGGAGTCAGAAGGGTAGAGGGAAAGCACAGAGAGCTTGGGAAAATTAAGACCGAGCAAGCAAAGAAGAGAGTTACCGTAAGAGGTGTCTTGAAAAAATAGTAGCTGTTGCTGATGCTTATGTTTTACCTGTAAAATTCAGATAATGGTTTTGAGATATTAAAGCAATGAAGATTTGTTCCCTCCAAATCTCGAATGAGTTGTCCCACATATTTCCTGACCCACTGACTCAATAATGTTTATGACTTGAAGGAATGGGCCATACTGCTTAGAACAAGTTGAGAATTTCAAGTAATATTTTGAGACTCATTGATGCCAATGCTAAGCGCAAAATTCATGTTTTATTAGTTTAAAAAGTGTTCTAAATTCTAGAAGCTTCCCTTTACCTATTGAGTAAAGGCTTGGGGATGTGTGGTAGTGAGGTTGAAGAGCTGTAAAGACATTGAGTTCATGATTTCAGTGAAGTCTCTACCACATAGGAAGAGAAAACAGAAAGGCCTTCTAACCAGTTTTGGATAGAAAGGTAGCTTAAGGGAGAACAGGGAAGTCAGACTGAACAAAAGCATGATTTTGATGAGGATGGACAGGCAGAGAGACCCAGTCCATTATCAAAAAGAAAAGAATCCCTCCTTACTTAAAATTATCCAGGAGTCCAGAAAAGTATGCTTTATATATTTATTTAGTATAGATTCATTCAGAAACATCTGCATAAGATATACAAATATGTTAAAAATGTAATATTTTATCTGAAACACAAATCTACATCTTTTTGTAGCTCTGTGTTAATTTCCCTTGTACCTATACAAAGAGGCTCTTCATAGGTGATGTGCACCCATCTCTCTATGTTCACACAGCAGCTCCCTCCAGAAAGCTACCAGACATTTGGTACCAAAACAAATGGTAGGGCACATGGAGCAGAATAAGGAAACTCAGTTGAAAGCATCTATATTCTTTAACAAGCATCTAGAGCATACATAAGTAAATTATATTGGGAAACATAGGCATTGAGTGATTAGCAAAGATTCTCAACCCTTGTACCGAATACTTACTTGGGGAGTTTTAAAACATTGATATCTAGTTCCCACTCAGAGATTTGGGTTTAACTGGTCTGGCCAGGCACTGGTACATGTGGTTAAAAATATTTTACTTTGTACTTTAATTCCAGACTTACAGAAAAATTGTAAGAATAATACCAAAGATTTCTGATTATCCTTCATTCACATTCCCCAGTTGTTAAAGTCTTTTTTTTTTTTTTTCAGTTGGATTCTCTCTCTGTTGCCCAGGCTAGAGGGCAGTGGTAAGATTTCGCCTCCCAGGTTCAAGTGATTCTCCCACTTCAACCTACTGAGTAGCTGGGATTACAGGCATGCACCACCAAGCCCGGCTAATTTTTTTTTGTATTTTTAGTAGAGACGGGGTTTCACCATGTTGGTGAGGCTCGTCTTGAACTCCTGACCTTAAATGATTCCCCTGCCTTGGTCACCCAAAGTGCTGGGATTATAGGTGTGAGCCACTGCAACCTGCCAGTTGTTAAAATCTTAAGATATTTACTTAAAAAAAAATTTTTTTTTTTACTCTGTGTTTGAGTACATTATTTTTAAGGAAACATCTGAGGGTAAATTGCAAGTATGTTGTCCTTTTTTTCTTAAATACTTTGTATTTCCTAAGAACGAGGACTTCTTTCTACATAACAGTACAATTACCAAAATCAAGAAATTAACATTGATGGTGTTAAATCAGTGAACCATTGTAACCAATGAACAAATATTTGCATATTTGGGACTCTCTCTGCTAGATAGAAACAGCTCTACTAATGCTTGCAGGTGATGCTGCAACCAGCTGCATTGGCAGCTGAGCTTAATTACAATTCATTGCCCATAGTAGCGTACCAGCTGAAGGCAATGGTGACTCTTCTGTTTAAGGGTAAACTCTTTCCAATAGGGTTGCTTTTACTACATAGTGGCAAATCTGCATAATCAGTCTTTCTTTTTGGAGTATAAACTCTGAATGACAAGCCAGATCATCACTGAAGCTTAGCCCAAGGTCAAAATAAAGATATAGGAGACTCCCAAGGCCAGAGAGCTGCCAATGAGACCTCATTCCGTATCTTCTGTTTCCCTGCATCATCCTCACTGAGAGGAATATGTACTTTCCTCCCTACAATTCTAAGGAATTTGTCTCCTACAAAGCCGTACAGGAAAAATTTATTTTTTGATAAATCCAATATCACTGATCTGCTTCTGGACTGAAGCATGTTTTAAAAGCTGTTTACAAGAACAATAGCCTTCCGTTCTGAATTAGCTGTTAAGTAACTTAATAAAAAGCTGTATTAAATGGGGTTCATTTTAGCCTTTTGCTATTTAAAGTGTGGTCTGTGGACTGGCAGCAGCATCATGGGTAAGAAATGAAAAATGTGGGGCCTTCCCTCGCATGGATCAGTATCTGCACTTTAACAAGTTTCACAGGGGATATGAGTGCTCATGAAGGATTGAGAAGTATTGCTCCAAATAATCAGACAAACATGGCAAGTGTGTGTGCATTTTGGTTTTACTCCATTATGGGTATCTACTTAGTTGTGATAAAGGAACAGACCTATTCATTCTTTCTTGGCTAAATCTTACTGACTGGCAAGATACCTGTATTTATACACATCACTTTGGTACAGTGGTTCTCAAAGTGTGGTCCACAGACTGGAAGTATCAGCCTCACTTAGGAATCTGTTAGAGATGCAAATTATCTGGCCACACCCCAGACCTACCGAATTAGCTCTGGGACTGGGACTCAAAATCTGTGTTTTGACCAGCGTTCCAGATGATTCTGATGGCTGATGGTAGTGAGACCGACTACTGTAGCACCTAGCTGCTCCAGTAAGCAGACAGTCTTGTCATAAAGCAATCCACCAGAACTTGAAGGACTAGAAAATGAATGACTAAGGGAGAACAGGAATGATAATCCAGGTCAATTTCATTTTTTATCTTGGAATTAATTGGAAAAGGTATAGGTTGAGTGTTTCTTTTAAACCTTTCTTTAGATGCTTGGACAGTGCCTAGATTTTTGCCTTTAATTCTAATGTCTTCCTTGCTCAGGGAGGATGCCTTTTGTGGATGCCAAAGTTATTCCCTAAAAGACCAGTTTCCTACAAAAAGGTAAGAAGACAGCTGCCTAAAATCAATCACCTACTTTACGTTAATCAGATGTTCTAAGTGGATGTTTGAAATGATTCACAAAGGACATTTTAAAAAAGTTGCTGTGGACCCAGCTTTTGAAGTGAATTTTGTGTTCTAGGTAAATAAAAAGGAAAGTTTTCTAAGCAACTGCTGATTTGCAGGTGGGCAGGCACTGTAGAGTTCATGAACAGGAGGCACACCTGCTCCGAAGCTCTGCAGGCAACAGAGCTGTTTAAAGAGCAAGGGAAAAGCCATCAGTATGACCCGATGGTGCCTCCAAGAAGTGCCAAAGGAGGCACTTACCATTCCAAACAGGTCAAATAATAAGGTGCAGATTAGAATCAAGTATGTAGGCAGTCCTTCCTCACTGGGCGGCACTGCATCTGCTCAGAGCCAGTCACAGATGTTCAAAATTGACTTCTTGGTTTATCTCATTTTCAGCTGAAAACATTGTTGATGCATTTGCTTCTATTAAGACCAGGAAAGTAAAATTATAATTCAATTTTAGGTATAAATATTTAAACATAAAATAATGTGAGCTCCAATACACTGGTCTTTCAATTTTTCAATAATTTCTCAACTACTTTTTAAAAATTATTTTTATATTTAAGTTCTGTGATACATGTGCAGAATGTGCAGGTTTGTTACATAGGTATACACGGGCCATGGTGGCTTGCTGCATCCATCACCCTGTCATCTACATTAGGTGTTTCTCCTAATGCTATCCCTTAGCCCCCACCCCCCAACAGGCCAAATGTGAGATCTTCCCCTCCCTGTGTCCATGTGTTCTCATTGTTCAACTCCCACTTATGAGTGAGACCATGAGGTGTTTGGTTTTCTGTTCTTGTGTTCGTTTGCTGAGAATGATGGTTTCCAGCTTCATCCATGTCTCTGCAAAGGACATGAACTCATCCTTTTTTACGGCTGCATAGTATTCCATGGGCATTTGGGTTGGTTCCAAGTCTTTGCTATTGTGAACAGTGCTGCAATAAACATACATGTGCATGTGTCTTTATAAAATAATGATTTATAATCCTTTCGGTATATACCCAGTAATGGGATTGCTGGATCAAATGGTATTTCTATTTCTAGATCCTTGCGGAATTGCCGCACTGTCTTCCACAATGGTTGAACTAATTTACACCAACAGTGTAAAAGCATTCGTATTTCTCCACATCCTCTCCAGCATCTGTTGTCCGCTGAGTTTTTGATGATCACCATTCTAACCGGCATGAGACAGTATCTCATTGTGGTTTTGATTTTACATTTCTCTAACCACCAGTGATGATGGCTTTTTTTTTCATGTTTGTTGGCTGTATAAATGTCTCCTTTTGAGAAGTGTCTGTTCATATCCTTCACCCACTTTTTGATGGGGTTGTTTTTTTCTTGTACATTTGATTAAGTTCTTTGTAGATTCTGAATATTAGCCCTTTGTCAGATGGGTAGATGGCAAAAAAAATTTATCCCATTCTCTTCTGGCTTGGATATGAAATTCTGGGTTGAAAATTACGTTCTTTAAGAAAGTTGAATTTAGCCTCTACTCTTTTCTGGCTTGTAGGGTTTCTGACAAGAGATCTGCTATGAGTCTGATGGGCTTCCCTTTGTGGGTAACCCAACCTTTCTCTCTGGCTATCCTTAACATTTTTTCCTTCATTTCAACCCTAGTGAATCTGATGATTATGTGTCTTGGGGTTGCTCTTCTTGAGGAGTATCTTTGTGGTGGTCTTTGTATTTCTAGAATTTGAATGTTGGCCTGTCTTGCTAAGCTGAGGAAGTTCTCTTGGATAATATCCTGGAGAGTGTTTTCCAACTTGGTTCCATTCTCCCTGTCATTTTTAGGTACACCAATCAAACGTAGGTTTGGTCTTTTCATAGTCCCATATTTCTTGGAGACTTTGTTCATTCCTGTTTATTCTTTTTTTCTCTAATCTTGTCTTCACACTTTATTTCATTCAGTTGATCTTCAATCTCTGATACCCTTTTTTCCACTTGATCAATTCAGCTATTGATTCTTGGTTATACTTCACAAAGTTCTCGGGCTGTGTTTTTCAGCTCCATCAGGTCATTTATGTTCTTCTTTAAACTGGTTATTCTCCTTAGCAATTTGTCTAACCTCTTTTCAAGGTTCTTAGCTTCCTTATATTGGGTTAGAACATGACCCTTTAGCTTGGAAGAGTTTGTTATTACCCACTTTCTGAAGCCTACTTCTGTCAGTTTGTCAAACTCATTCTCTGTCCAGTTTTGTTCCCTTGCTGGCGAGGAGTTGTGATCCTTTGGAGGAGAAAAGACATTCTGGTTTTGGGAATTTTCAGCCTTTTTGCGCTGTTTTTTTCTCATCTTCATGGATTTATTTACCTTTGATCTTTGATGTTGGTGACCTTGGGATGGGGTTTTTGTGTGGATGTCCTTTTTGTTGATGATATTCCTTTCTGTTTGTTGGTTTTCCTTCTAACAGTCAGGCGCCTCTGCTGCAGGTCTGCTAGAGTTTGTTGGAGGTCCACTTCAGACCCTCTTTGCCTGGGTGTCACCAGTGGAGTCTGCAGAATAGCAAAGATTGCTGCCTGTTCCTTCCTCTGGAAGCTTCTTCCCATAGGGGCACCCATCAGATGCCAGCTGGAGCTGTCATGTATGAGGTGTCATTCAACCCCTGCTGGGAGGTGTCTCCTAGTCAGGAGGCACAGAGGGCAGGGACCCACCTGAGGAGGTAGTCTGTCCCTTAGTAGAGCTCAAGTGCTGTTCTGGGAGATCCACTTCTCTCTTCAGAGCCAGCAGGCAGGAACTTTAAAGTCTGTTGAAGCTGAGCCCACAGCCTTCCCTTCCCCCAGGTGCTCTGTTCCAGGGAGATGGGAGTTTTCTCTATAAGCCCCTAACTGGGGCTTCTGCCTTTCTTTCAGAAATGCCCCGCCCATAGAGAAGGAATCTAGAGAGGGGGTCTGGCTACAGTGGCTTTGCCAAGCTGCAGTGGGCTCCACCCAGTTCAAACTTCTCGGCACCTTTGTTTACACTGTGTGGGGAAAACTGCCTATTCAAGCCCCAGTAATAGTGGATAACCCCCCGCCAGGTTCAACATTCCCAGATCAACTTTAGACTGCTGTGCTGGCAGCAATAATTTCAAGCTAGTGGATCTTAGCTTGCTGTGCTCCATGGGGGTAGGATCTACTGAGCTAGACCACTTGGCTCCCTGGCTTCAGCCCCCTTTCCAGGGGAGTGAACGGTTCTGTCTTACTGGCATTCCAGGTGTCACTGGGGCATGGAAAAAAAAAAAACAAAAACAAGAAACTCCTTCAGCTAGCTCAGTGTCTGCCCAAACGGCTGCCCAGTTTTGTGCTTAAAACCCAGGGCCCTGGTGGTGTAGGCACCCGAGGCAATCTCCTGGTCTGTGGGGTGTGAAGACCATGGGAAAAGCATAGTATCTGGACCAGAGTGCACCATTCCTCACGGCACAGTCCCTCATGGCTTCCCTTGGCTATGGAGGGAGTTCCCCAGCCACTTGCATTTTCTGGTTGAGGTGACGTCCCACCCTGCTTTGGCTCATCCTCCATGGGCTGCACCCACTGTCTAACCAGTCCCAGTGAAATGAACTGGGTACCTCAGTTGGAAATGCAGAAATCACCTACCTTCTGTGTTGAATCCTGCTGGGAGCTGCAGACCCAAGCTCTTGCAATTATGCCCTCTTTCCCGGCTATAGTATTTGAAATGAACCAAGCACACTTGTTTTCTGTCTTTTATAAGGATACCTCTTTTCTATCTTTTATTTATTTATTTTTCTATCTTTTATAAGGACACTTCTGTCTTTCATAAGGACACTTGTCACTGGATTCAGGGTTCGTCCTATAATCCAGGATAACTACCTCTACAAAAACCTGTTTTCCAAGTAAGGTCACACACACAGTTTCCAGGGTTAGCATGTGGATTTATCTTTCTGGGGCACACCATTCAACCCCCTAAGTTCCTAAATCAGAGTTGCCTCAAGGGAAAGAAATGGTAATTGTATCCTCAAAGAAGCCAATATACTGGGCTTCACCATTAATCATTCTCTCAGCAGTGTTCCTAGTTGTTAGCGGGCAGCAGCTCATTTGCTGGGTAGGTTCGGGGCCCCCTAAATATCTATACTATTTGCAGGCTCCCTGGGTTGGGGAGTAGAGTATGATGTTATTTCAAAGCGCTTGTCTTGCTGCTTCTCATTTCTCCCCTCACTTCCTTTCTCGCCTCCTTTATGCAGTAGCTGGGGTTGCACTTTTAAAGCACAGCCCGGAATGCATTTCTTTTTCAAAACTGTCATTGATTTTTTTCTTCAGACTAAGTCCAGGTTGCCAGCTGGACATTTAAGCTGTTAAATGATCCTGTCTCATGCTCATCTCCATCTCAATTCTAAGCTCCAGTTCTTTGAGGCGATTTCCTGCTCTCTGGAGCCGTCTGTTATTTCCGTGGGATCATGTTGTTGCTTTTGGGGTTCCTCCATCCTTCTTCATCCTTCAGGGAAGCTCCTCCCTGCTAGCATACATTCCTCCTTCCCAGTGCAAGCACGTTGATTTTCCATTTTCTGTGCTTCTCAGACTTCAGAGTGCACAGGAGTCACCTGCTTGAAATGCAGATTCTGACTCACTCGGTATAGGGTGGGCTGGAGACAGTGCATGTCTAACAAGCATCCAGATGATGCTGATGCTGTCCTTAGAGATCACACTTCAGTAGAAAAATTCTATAGCCCTGCCACTGTCTGCCTTAACTGGTTAATTATGTGTATGTCTGGAGGGGAAGGTTACCCTCTTTCTCTCCCGAACAGGCTCTGATCTCGCAGGGTTGAAGAACTGTGGCTTATTTGTCTCAGAGTATATGCCAGAAGCTGATGAAAGTGAATGGAGGTAAATTACATTTGAATAAAAACGGAGGGTAATTGCTGTAATTTGGCTTGGCTGTATTCTGCCTTTTCCTCTACATGCTTGATGGAAACATAAGTGAAAAAGATGAAACAGGTTTAAAAAGAGAGAAGACAAAGTGTAGTTTGGTAGAGAAATACCACCACACCCCAAGAATGAAGAGTACAGGGATCTGGCCAACAGGAGCAGGGTAGGCTGACCAATTCATCTTGGCTGCCTGGAACTGTCTTGGTTTTAGTTTTGAAAATTCCAGGTCCCGGAAAACTCCTCAGGTCTGGGCAAACCAGAAAGTTTGATCACTGTACATACAGGGACAACCACCATAAGAAAGGTTTTAAGGAGTTCATTTGACTCCTTCTTGTCTAAGTTCTTCAGCTGCATTCTATCCTCCTTGTGGTCCCTCTCTGTCTTCCCACCTTGCCAAAAAGAGGTGACTTTGAGTGCCCTTCTCCCGAATCTGTCCCGAGTGTTTAATGCCACGACAAACACTTAAAGCCTTTTGCCTTCCAGGTACATTGTAGCCGGGAGCCCCTGAGGCTTCCTTGTGTCCATGCATTTTTGCATGCTTGACTTCATGTTTTTATTTGTAACAAAACCACATATTTGCATACAACTTTATTTTGCAGAATGTTATCTAATATTATCACATTTTGCTAATCATTACAAATTCCTGTTGAATCTTTGGGAAAGGTGTTGGTATGTCCAAGTTTCACTTAAAAACAATAGGCTGTGAGAGTTGAAAGGTGGCCTAAAGTGACACAGGTAATCAGAGGTAGAGCTGAGCTCTCAAACTCAGGAGTCCTGACTCCAAACATAGGGCATATTCCATCGTCACCTTATTTGTTTTTTTCTGTACAATGTGGTATTTTCATTCTCATGTTATCTCTATGTGAAAGTCAAGTTCTCAATTAGCTATCGCCAACTGCTGAAAAATGCCACATCCCATCTCTGGTGGAGTGAAAATGACTGGCTTTTATAATTTTTAGATTTTCATCTTCAGGGGCCTTATAGCTCTCGGGCTCTAAGAGAGAATTTCTTGTGTCTGATAACTCCAGTTTCAGGCCAGAGGAACGTGTCTGCTCCTGCAGCCAGGACCAGGTAGAAAGAGGAGGAATGTCTGGCCCGAAGCCCACCCACTATGCCAGTTTAGATCCTGGGAAAAAGGATTTAGACATGGGCTTGTCATAGCTTTCCAGTGAGGCTGGTATTAAGCCAGTGTTTAAACAGAGAACCAGATCCAACTGTAATTGTGGTCACATTTGGTCTGAGGGTCTGTTATACCTGTGGTGGGGAAGGCAATCACATGTCAGACAAGAAATGAGAGTGTCTTCATCCAAATGATGTGTTCAACATTGAAGGGTCCATACCTGACCCTTCCAGAGATATTTGCTGACAATATTTGATAATGGGTAAGCTACAGATACATGTTATGTTTACTGAGTAATATGGATTTTAGCATCCAAACAGCCAGGCAGTAACCCAGACGCAAATAGAAATGATTCATTTGATTGTTCTGCATACAAATTGTTACTGGACTGCAGGATGTTTTGTTTATATTTTAAAAATTTAACTATAATAGGTGAATCACAAATGAGGAATTGTGAAGGGGAAATTGATAGTTAGCTTTAAAATTATTTTGTTATTTTAAATTAAGGCTGGGCACAGTGGCACATGCCTGTAAACTCAGCACTTTGGGAGGCTGAGGTGGGAAGACTGCTTGAGCCTAGGAGTTCGAGATCAACCTGGGCAATGTGGTGAAACCCTGTCTCTACAAAAAATACAAAAATTAGCCAGGCATGGTGCTGTTCGCCTGTGGTCCCAGCTACTCAGGAGGTGGTGATGGGAGGATGTCTTGAGCCTAGGAGGTAGAGGCTGCAGTGGGCTGTGATTGTGTCACTGCACTCCAGCCTGGGTGACAGAGTGAGATCCTGTCCTAAAATAAAAAAAGTAGAATAAATAAATTACACCTCTGACATGTATTAGCCAATAGAATATCTTTAGAGTCTATATTATTCAGGTGCCCAGAAGAAACAGATGGTACATTCAAATTAGGATGCTTTAAATAGTGTTTAATAAAAGGCTCCTTAAGGTGGTGTGAGAAACATATGGAAAAACCACAAAGGAAGAAGCAGGACCCTGATCTAGTCATAAAGTGGGGGCACCATTACCATCCTCAGGCAAAAAGGGCTCAGGGGAGGGAATGGTTCCTGGGAACTGCCATAGAGGGTAGGTGGACTTGGCGACCTGTAGGTGCTACCACCTCAGGGCAAAGGACATAGTTAGCCTGGGGTGACCTTGCCAGGTGAGAGCCAAAGGAATACACTCCCAGCCCCACTCTCCCTCCTCCTCTTGTTCTCCTGCTAGTGCTCTTCATTGCCAAATCCAACCTGAAGTCACAGTGTATGGAGCCCAGCGGATGTGAAATCTACCCAGGTATCTAGGTGGATACCTAGGGCAGAGAGGAAGCTGGGGAAGTGTAGAGAGGGGATCACAGGGATAGAGGGAAGCAACTCAGCATGTAATTTCCACAATCATTTCAACTATTGAAACTTGCAGTGATCTTATGGAAAAGCTGTATGGTTACTATATCCATTTGTAAATAAGGAAACTGAGGCTGAGAGACATGCCCTGTCATGTCAAAGACATAGAACCCATATCTATCTTTCTACAAATGTTGTGCTGTCTTCTCTGATTCAGAGCAACGAGTTGGTGGGCCACTTCATTACAATACTGTGCCCAGTGGTGCATAGCTCAGAAAGGACTCACAGAAACTCAATGAGCTCCCAAGGTTTTAACATATCTTGAAATCACCTTTTTATTTTCTTTGGTACCGGGGCTGAATCACTATAGTGTCTGCCTTTGGTGAATGCTAGTATTAATCTGACCTCTTGTGAGCATCTCCAAGGTGGTTTAAGCTCTGGCATCATATTTTATAAACTCTTTTGGGGCTGGTTAAAAACATTTCAAACATAATCACATTGATTTTATGGCTTAAGGTGCCCATTTAAAAAAGATTCTCATGTCCAAAGACCTCTCTGAGGTGCCCACACTCCAAGTCCTGTAAATTGCAAGAAAACTATTCCATTGCCTGCATTTCCTGAGGCAAAGGGACACTTCTTCCTGCCTGGACAAAATGTCCATGAATTACCCAAAGCAAGCTTCCATGGTCACAAAGAAGTCAGCTAGTATTTATGCAAAGGTGAGAAGGCATAGCTTTCTTTCCTCATCAGGTACATGCGATTTGCATATCCTATTATCTGCTTATTAACCAGAGCGTCTTATAACAATGGCAGGTTGCGAAATGTGCACACATGGGCAGCTAAGCAACAAGCTCTTAGGGATTCATCCTCGATTACTTCCCTGTAATGAAGAGGCAAATGGCAAGGTTGTTAATGATGGGATATTTGGCAATGAAATGAAATCAGAATTTGATCTAATGCAACATGACTTGCTCATGGCACAGATAGAATATCAAATGATTCATGTGAAATTCAATCCTTGGAATAATGTTCCTATTACATCCATGGTTCTCTCATTCCCCTGAATGCCATACAGAATAGTATGTAAATTAGGTTGGCATTAACACATTTTTCTTTATGTTAATTCATTTCAGTTGGGACTTCTATGTTTTAGCTTACTCTGGGTATGTGTATACCCTGGTAAACTTAGCAGTGTAATGGGAAGGCAAAAAATCATGCTCCCTGGCATCTAGGTCATACCTGGTCAGTACCACTGGAGATGGATATATAAAAGCTATTTCTTTGAAAGCAAGTGTGGCCATAGTTGACAGGGCATGAGAGACATGCCCTGTCATGTCAAAGACATATCTTTCTTTCTACAAATGTTGTGCTGTCTTCTCTGATTCAGAGCAACGAGTTGGTGGGCCACTTCATTACAATACTGTGCCCAGTGGTGCATAGCTCAGAAAGGACTCACAGAAACTCAACGAGCATGGTTTTTGGAGTTTGCCATGTATTATTCTTAGGAACTTCTCAGAAATTAATTGTTTGGACTTTATGTGATGTTAAAGTAACAGAAGATACACAGTAATATTTTGCAAGGATGAGAACTAAGTTAAGTAGTCACTTAAGGCTACATACTCGGATAGGTACTCAAAGTGTCTATCAGACGTATACTATCTGACTGGATTTCCACGACACCCATCATGAAACAATTACTACGTCTGTTTCTTTCAGAGCCCTTCTCAGTCAAATCAGGATGCTTACAGTAAGGGATAAGGCAGTCTATGGGCAGGATTATTCAGCAAGGGTCCTTTCTACTTTGAGCTGCCAGAACAAAGGCTCTCGAAATTAGGATCTTGTTACTGGGACATTGAGACCCAATCCAAATCTCTAGCTCTGAGGTTTTGGTTCCTCTGCCGAAACTGCACATGCTGCTCAGTAAAAAGTAGCTCTTGTTTCTTTCTGGCACCTGGATTATCATTGCTGGCTTCATTCTCAGCGAGAGTGGCCTGGGTCTCCCTCCAGCTTTGCTGCTTGTCCACCCACTGACTCCTTGTGATGGGATGATGGGATGTAGACCTTTCTCTGGGATTATCAGGCACCTCATCCTTTTCTCAATCCTTTCCCAGGAAGAACACATTGTGCGTGTTGTGTTAATTTTAGTGTTAGCGCTCTACCTCTGGAGGTTTTTTTTTTTAATCAGATGTTTGGAACATGGGTAAGCTTCTTTTTTAAAAATGCAGAAATATTAAGTGGACAAAATATAACTAGAATAACCAATCTATCCATTGTCCTAGAGAAAACATTTTAAGGCCAATAAAATTCAAATCAATTTCTGTCTTTGCTTAAGGAGAAATTTAAGCAGCAACAAAAATGAGGGTTTTTTTTTTTTTTTTTTTTTTTTTTTTTTTTTTTTTTTATAAAAAAGAAGGGGAAAAGACGGGAGTTGGAGGTTGTTTTTGGG